>OZ022266.1:92557964-92584565 GCA_963978885.1 Nemotelus pantherinus | reverse complement strand
TAGAAAAGAATACAATCACGTCACCGTTAGACCAACAACTAAGAACGATAAGCGAGTTTATATGCAGTCTAAAGAACTACTAACCAGCAAGATGGAAAATTACATCATAAAGAAAGTATGCAACTATATCAAGAACGTCATAGTTTGCAAAGAAAGCCAAGTAATCAAATTAGACAATGACTACTGCGTCAGTCGTCTACTAAACGGAGCAACAACGAAATGCACATATCTGGAGGGTAGTTTTGTAATCCAATTCAACAACGAGACAATCCGGATCAAAAAAAAGACTTTCACGAACAAAAAAGCCCAAGTACTCCAGGTTTTGCCACCAGTATTCCAGGCCAGACCAGATAAGGACTTACGGCTTGACTTGGAGTACCTCCACACTCTTCATCTAAATAACACCAGCAAGCTGAAGAACCTACTCACCAATCATGAGAAATCCTTGATAACAGATATAACTCTCTTTACAGTACTAATTTTAACATATGGTATACTTGTAGTCTCCAAATGCAGAAGAAGCAGCAGAAACAAGCTTGAGATCACTCATCCGAAAACACCTAACATACTAGATGTCCAACCTATTAGGCTTAACATCCAAGACATTCAATCCATCAACCTTACCGTATAATCTGCGGGACGCAGACACTTCAGGAGGGAGGAGTTAGCACCATTCTCAAACGTGCCAGAACACCATTACTTTTGTCTATTGCATTTTATATAATTGAATTGAGTATTAAAACAAATGTATTAAACTGTCATTGAAATACTTTGAGTTAGAAGATAATTGTGAATTAAAGTAAACTTTGCAAAATGTGTAATGAAAAAATAATTGAAATATTTTGTCAGAATAAAATTCAGCTTCGAACAGAACAGACGTTTATTTTCCTTCAACGTACTCACGTTGTTAATTTATATATATATATATATATATATATATATATATATATATATATATATATATATATATATATATATATATATATATATATATATATATATATATATATATATATATATATATATATATATATATATATATATATATATATATATAGAAATACATTTATATATATATATATATATATATATATATATATATATATATATATATATATATATATATATATATATATATATATATATATATATATATATATATATATATATATATATATATATATATATATATATATATATATTATATATATATATATATATATATATATATATATATATATATATATATATATATATATATATATATATATATATATATATATATATATATATATATATATATATATATATATATATATATATATATATATATATATATATATATATATATTATATATATATATATATATATATATATATATATATATATATATATTATATATATATATATATATATATATATATATATATATATATATATATATATATATATATATATATATATATATATATATATATATATATATATATATATATATATATATATATATATATATATATATATATATATATATATATATATATATATATATATATATATATATATATATATATATATATATATATTATATATATATATATATATATATATATATATATATATATATATATATATATATATATATATATATATATATATATATATATATATATATATATATATATATATATATATATATAATATATATATATATATATATATATATATATATATATATATATTATATATATATATATATATATATATATTATATATATATATATATATATATATATATATATATATTATATATATATATATATATATATATATATATATATATATATATATATATATATATATATATATATATATATGTAAGTGAATAAGGAACTGAACCCAAAAAAAGGATTTAAATAATCTCAAACATAATTATTTATTTTAAAACAAATAGCCAGGCCAATCCAATACAGTTTTTAGAGAGAGAATCAATAAAAAAATTCACCCATAGAAGAAAATAAAAAACAAAAATTCAAAGCACACTTCGTCGAAAAAACATTCCACATTTGTCATCAACAAGTATTCGACATTTGCTGCCCGGCTGGGCCGGTAGGGTCAGGATCGTTGTCATTGCCAAATAACAAGCACACTTTCTGTGCTGGTCTGGTTGTAGTTTTATGTTTGTACTTTCCATCTCGCTCGTCCCTCACACAGTATTGTACCGTGACGTTTCGAACAAGATTATCAGAACCAGGATGCACTGCGCTGATGCGCGCCAATCGCCATTGGGAAGCTGGAAGATTTTCGTGACGAAGCACTACAATATCGTTGACACGTAAATTTCCCGTTGGTCTTCGCCATTTTGAACGTTGCTGCAGAGAGACGAGATATTCGTCGTGCCATCGCTTCCAAAATGCTTGATGTTGATGTCGTAGTAAACGCCAATGATGTGTACGATTCATTGGGATCGTTGGTTCGCGGGGCTCAGGCACCGCCACAATTGAACGGCCAACCAAGAAATCTGCTGGTGAGAGAGCCAAACGGTCGTCCAACCCATCGTGAAGGGCGATGAGCGGACGAGAATTTAAACATCCTTCGATACGGATGAGCAACGTGTGAAGCTGATCATAGTAAAGCGGTTGTCCACCAACGGCGCGATACAAATGTTTCTTTGCTGACTTCACCGCAGCTTCCCATAGACCACCTTGATGTGGTGCTGCTGCTGAAATGAAGTGCCACTTCGTGCCCTGGTTCGCCACTTCCTGCTGATTATATTCGCCATACCACTCTGCCAAATCTGTCTGCAGTATTTCATTTGCCCTCCTGAAATGTGTGCCGTTATCCGAATAAAGATGCTGGCAGGGGCCACGCCGCATAGTAAATCGACTGAAGACGTTCAGAAATGCGCGTGCCGATAAGTCTTCAGCCAGTTCGATATGAATTGCCTTGGTGGACATGCACACGAAAATAGCTGCATATGTTTTCTTCGTAGTGCGGGTCCGTTTGGCCCCAACGCGAATGAGGAACGGCCCGCAGTAGTCAACTCCAGCTGAAGAAAAAGGAGGAGATGCGGTCACACGTATGGCTGGAAGCGCAGCCATCTGCTGTTGTACCATCTGCCGTGAGTGTCGCCGACAGATTGCACAATTGTACACGCATTGATTGACCATAGTGCGGCCACCAATAAGCCAATACCGCTGCCTTAGCGTCTGCAACATTAACGCTTGCTGGGCATGTGCATTCCGTAAATGAATGTCGCGAATGATGATTCGAGACAAATTGCTCGGTCGCGCCAATATGATGGGGTGCGATTGATCCAGTGGAAGCTCAGAGCGTTGAAGTCGTCCGCCAACTCGCAAAATGCCGTCTAAGTCGATGTATGGTGCAAGCGCAGCCAGTTTGCTTACAACCGCCACTGGACGATGCTGCCTTAAATGCGTAATTTCAGAGCTAAAGTATCTCTCTTGTTCAGCGCGAATGTGAAACTCGAGTGCCAGAGCCATTTCCTCTGGGTCTACCACAGTATGTTGCCGATAATGTCGATGTGCCAAATTGCTGCGCAACACGTATGCAGTTGTGCGCAACAATCGTCCAAGTTGTGAAAAACGATCGACCAAGTCAAACGTGATAAGGTCTCCGATGGCCTGACGTCGAAGATGCCATTGAAGCCTAAACCGTGTTGAATTGAGCGCCAAGCCAGCTTTGACTGGTTTGACTTCCAGTGCCATTGCGCGAAGATCATCGTCATTTGGTGTGGGAGCTTTGATTGTCAGATTGCCACGCATGAGCTCGACCGGACCATGCCACCAAAGTTCGTGTTCGATGAGTGCGGATGCACTAATGCCACGGCTTGCACAGTCAGCTGGGTTAAGGTGAGTGCGAACATGCTGCCATTTTGCCACTTCGGTGTGTTGTTGGATATACAACACGCGATTCGCTGCATACTGCTTAAGTAATGCAGGGGATTTGCGTAGCCAACTACAATGGACGAGTCGCTCCATAGCGTATACGAAACGTCCGTGAGTACCAAAGCCTGTCGAACATTAGTAAAAAGTTCCGCTAAAAGTCGGGCTGCGCATAGTTCCAACCGTGGAATCGTTGCCAATCTACTGCCATTCTTGTGCAACTTAGCCGGTGCCACCCGAGTTTTTGACGTGACTAGTGTTTTTTTTTTTTTTTTTTTTTTTTTTTTTTTTTTTTTTTTTTTTTTTTAGAAGTGTATAGTGTGGAAGTGTAGTTGCTATTTCCATTGATGCCACATAAATAAATGACGGCTGCATATGCCTTCTGGCTAGCATCGCAAAAGCCATGGATGTGTGGGAGAACCGATGCTCCCATCTTCAAGGACCTTGGAATGCGTATCTGCTCCAGACGAAAAATTCAGTGAGCAATTCGGTTGGTAATTGCTCATCCCATTCCAAGCCCTGTTGCCAAAGTGATTGTATGAGGATTTTCGCTACAATAATGACTGGAGCGAGCATATTCGTCGGGTCGTAAAGTCTTGCGATGTCGCTCAGGACTAGCCTCTTAGTCGTTGTTGGAACACTGTCCATGGTGAGGCGGTAGAAAAGCTCATCAGTTACTGGATCCCAGTGCAAACCCAGAACTGTCGTTTCGGCTGATTTCAACTCAATTGTGTCAGTCAGTTTTGTTGCCAGAGTAATTTTCGCCAAAGCTGTTGGGTTATTCGAGCGCCACTTGCGAAGATGGAAATGACCCATGGACAATATGTTGTCAACATCGCCAGCCAATTGTATTGCTTGATCAGTAGTTTCTACACTCACCAAATAATCGTCGACATAAAAATCATGCAATATGCTATGAAGTGTTGTCGCTGCCCGGCTTGCGTCTGGGATGGTACGACAATTATCCTTCGCACATTGCTGCATTGCTCGAATTGCATTGTATGGAGCAGAAGCCATTCCATAAGTAACAGTAGTGAGTTGATATGTGCGAATCGGTTCGTTTGAAGATTCACGCCACAGAATCTGTTGCCAACGGTGATGTAGTGGATTGATCCGCACTTGGCGGAACATTTTCTCTACGTCCGCCGAAAGTGCCACTGCAAATCGTCTAAAGCGAAGAATGATGGTGACGAGAGTCTCCTGAATCGTCGGGCCAATGAGCTGTGTTTCGTTCAAAGCAATGCCATTAGACGTCTTCGCGCTAGCGTTAAACACCACTCGGAATTTAGTCAGCACAGCATGATGCGGTATATAGTAGCATTGCGATGCATCGCACTGCGTTAAGTTGCCAGGTGTGCTACTGCCATCCAACACCATGTGACCCAGTTCAATATACTCGCGCATAAATGCAATGTATTTTGCCCTGAGCTCAGAGTTTATAGCCATCCGTTTTTCCAATTGGTAAAATTGTCGCAGTGCCACGGAATACGAACTACCCAGCGCCGGAGCGTCTGGTCGAAACGGTATTTGTACAATATACCGTCCGTCCGTATCACGTTGATGCGTCGCCATAAATATTTGCTCGCAGATATTGCTATTATCAGCCAATGAACTTGATTCCTGACCTAATTCAAACAATAATCGCAGCATGTCATCTATTCTCTGATTAATCGCAAGGGAGTCTTCTACGTGTGTGTGCATTGAATGCACGATCGGTGAGATTGTGTCGTCAATTATTGCCGGACCAAACACGACCCAGCCAAACTTCGTTCGTTGCGCAAATGGCTCGTGCTTTGAGCCACGGACGATACCATCCTCGATAATGGTGCCCCATACATCGGCACCCACGAGACCATCGATTCTACCAGTCTTTCCAAAAGATGGGTCGGCCAATTCCAGATTCCGTAAATGGATCCAACATCCAGGTGAAATGTTTGCTACTGGTGTTGGGGTAGTGATTTTGTCGAGGACATAAAAGTCGACCTCGATGCCAAATGAATTATTCATTGATGCCAGTTGTAATGTGGCTTTGCCACGTGTGGAGGTGTTAACAGATCCAACACCTTCGATATCAAGTGTGCAGGGACTCCAGCGAATAGCTAATTTTTTAAGACATTGATTTGAAATGAAACTAACCTGACTGCCCGGATCGCAGAGGATTCGGCAACGGTGCGCCATGCCAAATTTATCCTCAATGTGAACAATCGCCGTCGCCAACAGGACCAATTGCTTGCCAATGAGAACAAACGTTTTCGCCGTCCGCTCGAGTCATATAATATTACGAGGAGGTTGATTTGCCAAAGTAGCGCTTCCGACCATCCCAGTGCCAGAGCTCCCTGGTAGTGCAGTAGCGCTGGATGCCAATGAAGGTGGAAGAGCACCAGTAGATGTGCTGCGATGGCAGAGCAATGTGTGATGCCGACCCCCACAATTCCTGCAATTTGTTTTCGAAGGACAGCCAGCAGTTGAATGACCTTTCCTCAAACAATTAAAGCACAGGTCTGAGCCACGTACTCTCTCATAGCGTTGTTTAGATGTCAGCGATTGAAGCACCGGACAGCTTGACGGATAGTGACCAGCCTCCGTGCAAACTGTGCAATGACCAGATGGAGCAGCTGCCAAGTTAGATCTCACCAATCTATGTGAAGGATTCGCTTGCACTCCACTGCGTCGCGAAGATCCGCCAGCTCTGCCAGAAATCGATGTGCCCGGCCAATATGAAACTTCGAGGGAAAGGCTTTGAGCACGCTTCTCCACAAATCCAAGTAAATCTTCCAACCTCGGGATCGTCTTCTGATCTGAATGCATGCCCCAAGCATGTTGAGTAACCTGCGGCAACTTGGAAGCTACAATAGGTACTGCCAATGCATCCCAAGCGTCCACTGGGAGCTCCATTACTCGCAGGGCCCGTAGCGATTCGCGTACAGTGTCGACGATCATTAGCAGACCATCCGTACTCTCCATTGAAATAGGCTTAATTCCGACAAAACGCGAGACGTGTAAATCAGCCAATTGCCGTGGATTGTCGTAGCGACGAAGCATTTCCGCCCATGTCGCTTCAAAGCCACCCGTATACAAATTACCCACTAATGTCTTGAGCGATTCGCTTGCCATTGCATCTCGTAATTTTATTAGCTTATAGTATTCTGGGATCTCAGGCACGTTGAGAATTGTCTCCACTGCATCCCTGAATGATAGCCAATTACGTAAGGATCCATCAAAATTCGGTACTCGAACAGGCTCCAATTTCATTTCCACTCGATCACGGGTAAACTCTATGTCTTCGTTCTTGGTCGAAGTATTTTCATTTTCCTTGTCCAGGACAGCCATTCGACGATTTATTGTCACTACCATCGAGTTGTATTCATCCTCCACTTTCCCGTACATAATTTCATGTATAGTCACCGTTGCGTCGTCGGCCGCCTCCAGGACTAACGCATCGTGCGCAGCAGTGAAACGCTCGAAATGATTTCGCACTGTATTCAAACGCTGTCGGCATTCAAATTTATCTGCTACAAAACCATCTGCCAAGATAATAGCAGCCTGGCGGCGTAATGATGCCATGGCTGCCGTACGTTGATTCAACTCCGCCATTCCAAATTCGCCCAAATTCAAACAACAATGCACTTCGCGAATTCAGTTCCTCACAGGAGGCACCAAAATATGTAAGTGAATAAGGAACTGAACCCAAAAAAAGGATTTAAATAATCTCAAACATAATTATTTATTTTAAAACTAATAGCCAGGCCAATCCAATACAGTTTTTAGAGAGAGAATCAATAAAAAAATTCACCCATAGAAGAAAATAAAAAACAAAAATTCAAAGCACACTTCGTCGAAAAAACATTCCACATTTGTCATCAACAAGTATTCGACAATATATATCATCGTTAATTTACAGCATCATAACGTCCGACCTGCGTGAAGTAGTCCCCGTCGGAATTAAATTAAATTTCCGTATATATTTAAACCATAATCCACCATATTGTTTATTTATCTGTGTATTTACTCTGTGCCGACGCGATTTTATGTGCGGTGCTAACGTGGGTGCCTTGTTTCTTGGCAATACAATTTTTACCCTTCTTCTTTTCTCTGTGAGGAACCAGTGCGAAAAAAAGGTCGCGTAACGTCGCGTCGTCCTCTTAATCGCGTCAACAGTAAAACTCTGAGGGGTCGACCCGATTTTCTGTTGTATATATACCTTGGACAATTCCAACTGGTCATAGCTCAGTGACGTTGCAAGCTCTTGACCACAAGAGTGCGAGTTCGATTCCATATCAGTACTTCAGCTTTTTGTAAGTTTCAACATATTGGGGAAAATAAATCGCTTTGATTTCAAGTAAAAACAATTTAAATGATAAAATAGCACTTTCAATTTGAAACAATTATAAATCAAATACATATGCAATATAATAAACACACATAATATTTTTAAATTAACATCACTGGCCGAGCTATTGAAAAGTTAAATTGACATTATAATCCCATAACTTATCAGTTTTGGTAGCAACGTTACATTAGCAACCGCTTAGCGATCTGACGATCAAATCCACACGACGATCGAATCCACACGGCGCCGAATTTTAGCCCGCATTTTTGATAAAATATATATATATATATATATATATATATATATATATATATATATATATATATATATATATATATATATATATATATATATATATATATATATATATATTCCACTTACCTACCAACCAATTGGTTTTTGTCTATGATACCAAGTCTAGATAATTGCATACTTTCGGGCACTTATCATATTGGATACTTCTGAGCATCGAATCGACAAATTCATTAATTAATCATGAGCTTCAAGTGCAACCTCGAAAATTGCTTTGCCTTCGACAACACGATGAAATTCGTGATATGCAAAGCTTTCTGCAATAGAAAGTTGCACGGTGCCTGCATGGGTGCTCCCAGAGATTGGTTCCACCCGTATCTCGAGAGTCATTTTATCTGTACAGACTGCCAAAATATTGAAAGACCCTTAAAAATTATGTACGACAACTTAATTAGCTATATTGGGACACTTAATTCGGAAAAAGACAATATCATATCCAAGCAACTTGCACAAGCACGAGCAAATGAAGAATTCCTGTCGGAAATATCAAATCATTTCGATGGTCTGGCGTCTACCTTTTCTAAATCGAACAGTATTAGCCACGGAAAGTCTTTTGACACGCTTGGGAAGAAAATGGATACTCTAATTGATAAAATGGGTTCCATTGCATCGAATTTATCCACTTTCAATAACGCTAATGATACTTGCCAAGCAAACAACAAAGGTACGCTTGTAAATTTTGAACAGCTTTCACGAACGTTAAAAATGCAAACTGACAGACTCACAGACGCTTTTTCTGAGCAACAACTAAAATTAGCTGATATCAGCAGAAAATTGGAGGATTTAGACCGTCATTGCAAAACCTCAAGAAATGATGCAGACGAAGATTTATTAGCGAACGAGATAATACTCCATCAGGAGCTCCTTAACACAACGTTGGAAATAAATAATAACACAACGGCTATGAATACGAGGACGCAGGGCAAAGCAACACCATCTATAAGGAATCTAGCTGAGGGTACAACTCCATCTACTCAGCAAAAATTTTCAAACCTCAACGGTGAAACCCCAATTTACAAGTTCGGTACTTTTTGGTCCCAAAACGATTGGCAGAATCGTCTACAAAAAATAAAAAAAAACTCTAGCGCACCTGAACCGCTAGAAAACTAATTTGCGAAGAAATTGTCTTTGAGTGACAAAAAAGTGTGGAAAGACGTAATACACTGTTTTTTAGAATCATATCAATCATTCCTTATCCAAAGCAACAAAACTCAACTATAACACATATAATTCAGTGCTGGCAACACTTTCCGAACGAAGCAGCAATAAGTTTACCATAACAAGCTCATACTCAAATCAACGTATCCTTTGAATTTCGTTCTCTTCGCAGGAATCATATCAACCATTCCTTATCCAAAACAACAAAACTCAACTATAACACAAATAATTCAGTGCGGGCAACACTTTCCGAACGAAGCAGCAATAAGTTTACCATAACAAGCTCATACTCAAATCAACGTATCCTTTGAATTTCGTTCGAAGGTTTCAGCGGTTAAACGTTGTTTGAGGCTGCCATCCGAAAAATGTTCAAAACTCGAAAAATTTAAAAAAGAATTCCTTATTTTTATTGCAAATGCTTTGCATATGAGAACGTTGTTTGAAGCATCTGTTGGTGAAATATTTACGGAAATGGCTAATGCTGGTTAGCCTGTATCAACAGCAAAGCATAATACATACCAATTCTGCTTCACGCTAAGTTAAACCCAACCAGTAAATTTCGTTTCGATTGAATCACTGCGCTGGAAGTTATACGGGTGAAAAAAATTTTAGGGTTACCACCCTCAAAATTTATCAAATTTTCAAAGCGTTAATATTTGTTGTTAATTTTCATTGCAGGATAATTTCCATTTGGAAATCTAATGACATAATCGCTCAGTAAAGAAATTAAACAAAATTACAAAAATGGTCATAGCTGGCAGCTCTTTCATGATTTTGGTACGACATTTCTATGACATTTGGTTTACATTAAAGTCCATTTGCTGCGTGAACTTCGTTTTGATTTTTACACTGGACCGGAAGTTATAGGGAAAAAAGCTGTATTTTGCTGAGCAAATTTGCAAGATTTAGGAGACAAAAATCACCATAGCTGGCAACTCTATTCTAATTTTTCAGCCAAATTTTCATCAAACGTTACATAAAGTAAGATCCAAGTATTGGATGAATCTTGTCAAAATCTGATGGCTGAATCGGAAGTAATAGGCCAAAAATCTTTCTGGGTGATTTTTCAAGATGGTACCACTGGCACAGGGTTGCCCGCATTTCAAAATCACTTCTATCAGACCTGGTCCTAGCTAATATCAACATGTCCTGTAAATTTCACTATGATCGGATAATCCGGTCGTCAGTTCTCGTGAACAGAACTTTCGAGTGCTGAAAATAGAGGTAATTTGGTGATGGGTTGCCGTTCTTGTGCAAATCAGAATTTTGAAAATTTTAATTTGATATGATGGACAGAGGTTGAAATTTATCAGTGATCTGATTTTTTTGTCAAAAATCAAAAATTTTTCAGGAAAGTCAATGATTTGAAGGTTTTTTATTCAGGAGCCTGCCGTAGCTACAGGGTTACCCGCACTGTCCTAAAAATCCACATGTGCTAAATTTTAGTCAACATAAATACGCTCTGCAAATTTCACGATGATCCATTGTTTTTCTTAGAAGTAATGACAAATCAAAATTTGAAAAAAATCCTTGCCTACTTTTAGGCACCCTGCACCCACACACGACTCACAATTTCCAATTTTTTATCATAAACGAGCTTAGAACATAATTAGTTTTCATTCCCAATACTTTTCTTTAGCAAAACTTTACACTGCTTGGAAATATAGGAGTACCTCAAAATTCACTAAAACGCTCGCCGCCGCCAAAAGGTTTAGAATATCTGAATTTGAGAAAGTCGTGGACCTACCTACTATATACATCTACGTTCTCCGGAAATTTCAGCTCAATCAAATCGGCCACTCCAGAGATTATCTCCCTTAATCATTTTGCTGATATATATATATATATATATATATATATATATATATATATATATATATATATATATATATATATATATATATATATATATATATATATATATATATATATATATATATATATATATATATATATATATATATATATATATATATATATATATATATATATATATATATATATATATATATATAAAGAAACATGAATTTTCGGCGAAACGAGTTTAATACTATTGTTCTTCGAACATTAGTAAAAACGAACGATATTCTTCACAATAAGAGCACGTCTTCCAAATTAACGACTTCAGTAAACAAAACTGCATTCTTTGTGAAAGGGATTCCTTTTTCTGCCGACGACGAATGGTTGGGAAAGATTCTCGAAGCTGATTTTCATATAAACGACTACGAAGTGAAATTTTTATCCCAGCGTAAACATATATCCTCAAGACGGTGTAAGGTCTTCATCCCATCAAAATATGCCTGGCTTTTTACTTGCTTGAGTGGAAACAACAGAAAGGAGTGACATTCAGCCCCTGGAGAAACATCACCGACAAAACTAGGTAAAAGAATAAACAAAAAATTGTAAGAAAAAATTGTATCCCTAGTCACACTTTTACCCAATTTCCTTCCACCCATAAAACTCGCCCATCATGTACTCAGTCCCAATTTTCAATGACAACAGATAATTCTTCCTTATCTGACTGTTCCAATGCTTTTACTCATAATAATAGTAATGCACTGATACCCCCAGCAGTTAACACGGCATCTTCTCCCTCAAGCAGGTGTACCAACGTTGTTAATAAACACTCCTCCAAAGTTTCCAGTCAGGCCGCCGTAAACTTAGCTCCTACTACGAGCAATATAAATTATTCTTCTAATGGTAGTAATATGACATCTGAATCTCTTCGAAGGTCAGGCAACCCTTTTAGGCATTTTTCCTAACCGATCTCAGAAAAGCCTCAAACTGTTTTACCACAATTGTGGTGGTATGAGAGGCAAACTAAGTAAATTATACCTTGACGCCAAATCGTACCATTTTAATTTACTCGCCATCACCGAAACTTGGCTTAATGCCTCTCATAAGAATGAGGAGATCCTTGATAGTAGTTGGACTATTTACAGAAGCGACCGTGATTATTGTTCTACGGGTCAGTCGCGAGGAGGTGGTGTCTTACTTGCTGTTAGCAACACACTTTCAAGTGAGCTTGTAGATACCACCCCAAATATTTTCTTCCAATGTATGATTGTTCGGATCTCAACTAATAACAATTCAATTTACATCGCTGTTGTCTACATCCCCCCTAGATCTGACGAATCCATCTACAGCAATTTTTATGACAAAATATCTTCAGTAGCGACATCACTTAGCGAAAAAGATAAAATAATAGTTTTGGGTGATTTCAATCGTCCGAATCTTTGCTTTGTTCCGGATGAAAATGACTCTTCCTTTCTCCCCGTAAACCTTGTAGACACCAACGATTTCAATCTTGCGAGTGCCTTTTATGGTAATGATTTGCAGCAGGTTTCCCAAACTCCTAACCAAAATGGTAATTGGTTAGATCTTGTTTTCACAAATGCTTATGACGAAGTAGTGGTTAGTCCAGCTAGTGACGCAGAGCATCTTTTTTGCAACAGTTTACACCATACAGCACTGTCAGTCGAACTTTCCACTCCAGATTCCACCTGCTTAAAAACTTACAATAACTCAATTGTATTTGACTTCCGTAATGCTGATTATGAAAGCATTAAACATGTTCTTGATACTACTGATTGGTCGACTACTCTTTCAACACAAGATCTCGAGACAGCTATTTCGTTTTTTTATAATAAAATATTTGACGCCGTTGAAAGATATGTTACAAAGATAAAAAAAAAGAATAAATTGTCTGAGCCATGGCTTGATAGGGACCTTAGGCATATGCGAAATCGTAGGAACAAACTTTATAAGCTTATTAAAGAAAATACCGATGTTAGTCCTGCTATTCAGGAAGAATATAATGAAGTTGCTATGTCGTGCTAGTGAAATGTTCTCTACAAAGATTTCTCTACGCTCGTCTACCAAAGAATCGTCTTAAGGCCCCAATGAAAGCTTCAGTTGACAGATTGCTGACTACTTCCAAATGTACAGCTTTGGTTGTGAAGCAACAGAAAACGGCGATATATGCTTTATGGGGTTTCTTGCCTCTTACTTGATAATGCACCCTTATAGGCCCGCAAAAATCAACTCCCGCATTAAGAAAAGGTCGGGCCGGTTGCGTCCTTGTCCGAGGTAGGTTTCCCATCATCTGTGTTAGTAATTTGGGCTTGGCTTTCGCACATCGAATGCAATGCTGAACGACAGACCTGGCTAACGACTTGCCTTTGAGCGGCCAAAATTGCTGCCTCGTAATCGCTAATAATGTTTGTGGCCCGCAATGTGCATTTTCTTGGTGAAGACACTCCATCAGAAGCTTTGTAATGGAGTCTGAGTATGGAATTAGCATTGGATGTTTGGCATTGTATGAGAGATTTGACGCTTCTAAACGTCCTCCCACTCTGATAATCTGGTCTTCGTCCAAAAATGGGGCGAGACTACTTATTGGGCTTGTCTTGTTAACTTCGCCAAACTTCTTTAGCTGCTTAATTTCTTCTTAGAAATCTGATTTTTGCATCTGCCGAATAATCATGGTGAGAGCATTCTCTAATTCGCATGGTGTTATTCTAAGCGTTCCCGGTGGTCTAGTTTTATCCTGGGTCATGAATCGTCTTATGTAGACGTTAATGCGCTGCAATTTTCTGAAGCTGCCCTTGTGGTTGATTTTGTATATAATATCATCTACCTCATTAGTGGCCATCGCCATGGTTTGTTGCACCAAGGATTTTTTCCGTTCAGCATTACTGTCGGGCTGCTTGCCCTTAGTATACGGTGATGGCCATAATGACTCATTTCCATGTAAGAATAGAGGACCGAAAAACCATAGACTGCAAGCGGCTAGTTTTTCTGGGGATAAACCTCTTGATACAACATCGGCTGGATTCAGTTTTGTGCTGACGTGGCGCCACTCTGTGGTCTTTGTTAATTCTTGTATTTTAGCAACTCTATTTCCTACAAAGACTTGAAACGTTGCTGGTTCTGAGTTAATCCATGCCAACACTATCTCTGAATCCGTCCAACAAAAGGTTTCAACATTTTGGTAGCCCAAATCTCGCTTTATCCTTGTGACTAGCTGAGACGCCAATAAGGCTGCACATAGCTCCAAACGCGGTAGCGATTGTCGTTGTAACGGGGCCACTCTAGATTTAGCACACAGCAGATGTACCAATAATCTCTTGTCTTCAGTGAACGCGCGTAGATAAACAGCTGCACCATACGCCTTCTCAAAGGCATCAGAAAAGGTGTGAATCTGGATTGCTGTTGGTTTTGGACCACCGTATACATGTCGTGGGAACTACTTTAGATTGTCCACCGCCTTTAAGTGGTCTCGGAAGTGCAACCAATTATCTCGTAGTTGCGCGGGAAGCTCGTCGTCCCAATCAAGTTTTTGCTGCCACAATTGCTGCAAAAATATCTTTGCTGAGACCACTACTGGCGCCATCACACCTAATGGATCAAAAAGACTTGAAATATCTGAGCTCACGACCCGTTTCGTTATTCTATCATTGCTTCTGCATCTAGTTTTGACTCGAAACTGGTCATATTTAGGCAACCATGTAAGTCCCAACGCATTTATTTTGGCATTGGCTTCGTGGTCAACGTTCAGCTCGACCTCTTGGTCTGTAAGTGGAATGCCTTCTGACAGCTGAGGATGATTCGAGCCCCATTTTCGAAGCTTGAACCCCGAATTCTTCAAGATGCCAATAAGTTCTTGCTGTGTTTGCTTTGCGTCGTACAAGTTATCTGCGCCTGTCATAACGTCATCCATGTAAAAATCCTCACGGAGGGCTCGAGCTCCTTGAGGGCTCCTGAGTCGGTTTTCCTGTGCGAGGGTTTGCAAGCATTTGGTAGCTAGATACGGTGCTGACCTGGTTCCATACGTAGCGATGCAGAGTTGATAGACCTTTAACTTATCCTTGGGACTACTTCTCCAGAAGATCAATTGGAATTTTCGATCTTCATGCCGCATCAAGATTTGCCGGTACATCTTCTCAATGTCTGATGTAAATACATATCGTGGCAATCGAAATCGAAGGAGAATGGAGAACAAATCACTCTGAATAGTTGGGCCGGTGTGTAAAATATCATTTAGTGAGTAGCCCGTCGATGTTTTACAGGAGGCATCAAAAACCACCCTGAGCTTGGTGGTACTGCTCTCAGGCTTAAGCACATAGTGATGTGGAAGGAAATAAAATGGTGAGCTCACTTCACCAAGATTTATCTCCTTCATATGGCCTAGCTCGGCGTATTCCTCCATGAATCTTGTGTATTGCAACTTAAGTTCGATATTTTTTTCCAACTTTCGTTCAATTGCGTAGAAGCGATTTAACGCGAATTGTTTTGATTCCCCGAGGACTTCAGGATTTTCTGACATCGGCAGCGCAACGATAAATCTATTCGATTGGTACCTTTCAACTGTCTGTGAAAATTAAGCTTCACATCGTCTTTCTGTCTGTGTTAATGTTGACGCGGACGTGTTTAGATCTTCAAGTTTCCAGAACCGTTCCATGAGCTGGCTGGTTCTATCTTCATCTTCACTATAGGTACCACAAGTTGCCGCTATCGATGATGCATTGTCAATTTTTCCTGTAATAATCCATCCAAGCGTTGTGTTCTGTAGTACTGGCAGACCATCTCCTAATTTGACCTGACCGGCTAATAGCAACTGGTGGTAGAACTCAGCTCCCAATAAAATATCGATTTTAGCTGTTATGTTAAATCGTGGATCTGCTAAGCTGATATTCTCCGGAATGGGCCAGCCAGTACTGTCCAGATATTGCGTTGGTTGGTGTGTTATGATACTGGGCAGTACGAATGCCTCAATGCGGACAGTGTAGTCGCTTGCTCTCGATATCATTTCGGTATTTATTCGTGTCACCGATTCTCGCTTGCCCTCACCAACACCAAGAATCATCATTTTGTCAGACTTTCGTGATATGTTGAGTTTTTTAGCCACTCTTTCAGTGATCAAATTTACTTGTGATCCTGAATCAAGTAGCGCACGACATTCTAATGTTTGGCCGTCATTAGCAACGAGGTTTATAATTGCTGTTCCCAGCAGAACATAGCCCCTGTGTCCGGCATTCTGTGATGCGATCAGGACTATTGATGGGTTTTCCTGCTTACTCTGCGTCTTCATCTTGTCTGCTTTGTTTGCCGATTTTGCACAAGCGTCAACTTCGATCGAGGTACCAATGATCCCCCTTGTTTCTAAATGGAGAAGAGTATTATGCCGTTTATTGCACTTCATGCATGAACGAGACTGGCAATTCTTGGCAACATGTCCTGATTTCAGACTATTGGTGCATAAGCTCTGTTTGCGTACTAGTGATAGACGCTCCTCTGGTGCTAGTTTTAGGAATGCTGGGCAAGCGAACAGTGGATGATTTAGATTGAATGATACACATGCCTTATTCGGTGAACCTGATGTGACTGAGGCTACTGTCCTCGTCCCACAAAGCCTTCTTGATAACCGTCCGCTGCCTACGGCTTCAAGCGACTGGAAACGCTCGAGAAACTCCAGGAATTCGTTCAATGGCTGTAATATTCGTGGGTTCTTCAAAGACTGCTCATAAAGGCTTCGAGTTTCCTTGTTTAATTTTCTCACCACGATATGTAGGATTATTGGATCCCAAGTCGTTGTATCAATTCGTGAATTAATCAAACCCATGCAGCATTCCCTTGTTGTGTCATGGAGGTGTTTAATCTCAGCTGCTGAGTCACCAGTTATGGTCGGCTGGGTAATTAACCTGTCCAGTATTCGTGCAACTGTCAGCCGAGTATTGCTATACCTTTCTGTGAGAATGGTCCACGCTGAGTCCTAATTCTCACTGGTTACAGGTAGATGTCGGATGAGACGTTCAGCCTCGCCTTGCAAGTTCGTCTTCAAAAACCACATCTTTTCAACGTTGCTTAGTGATTGGCTGTGTCTCATTTGCGAAAATAGGTCCTGAAACTGTGGCCATTTTAAGTAATCGCCATCGAAGATTGGCACAGTGACTTGTGGCAGCTTCAATTTTGTACTTCGCATGCCTTCTACTGATGTCAAACTCGATTGCAGACACGTTTGTAGGGATATCAATGTATTTTGCACCCGATCTTCAGCCTGCAAATAGGCGTCCAAATTGAACTCTATATCGCCTGTTCCAGCCACCATCATTTCTTGATGCTGTCGGATCTCACTCCAATATTGATTTAGAGTGGAAATTTTCAACTCGTAAAATGGCTTTGATTGCCCATCTCCGATTGTTTCTATAGCATCCATTAACCTTGTAATGGCTTGCAGTTTGAACTGCTGCTGATGAAGAAGACTATTGACGCCTTCTCCATAATTCCGGCTGGTATCGCCTGCTCCACTAGAAGAGTCGACACCTTTCGCTAACAGCTTCTGCATGCTGTCAAGTGCCTTTGTGAACTCGGAATGTACTTGCGCAAAATATTGCTTGTGAAAGTACTCATGATCAGCCTGAGTTTCAACAAACTCTGCCAATTCCTTGTCCCGATCCTCGAATTGCTGCCACAATTCCGATAACTCCTTAATGCGCTTCTGCAAGTATTCTCTAGTTTTACGGGGTAGAGAATCCTTCTTAAAGTTTCTTATAATGTTTATTATTTGTTTGCCAGTTTCCGACTGCTGCTGTACCAAGAGCGCAAATTTAGGATCCATCTCGCTTATCAAATCTACAATCTTCGCCAAACAGGAACGTGAACGAGTGTAACACCGATCACGTCGGGGTCACCAAGAAATTAATGTTCGGACCAGGGCGAATCGCCGAGATCTATGCTGGGGTATGACTAGCACTTGAACTAGCACACCAGTTACAATAACCAAATTTAATGTTCGGACCAGGACGAATCGCCGAGATCTATGCTGGGGTATGACTAGCACTTGAACTAGCACACCAGTTACAATATCTGAAAATACTCGTCTTCAAATAAAAGGCTGAACGCTTGAACGCCAACTGATTTATTTTCTTATTCTAAGCTTTTTATATACAAAATTACATATCATACACAATTATAATGTTGCTGAGGCAGCGTCCCACGAATTCATATGCAATTCATGGATACAGTCGACTCATAGATACATTCGAGTCATATTTTCTCCAAATACGGAATGTTCATGGGAATGAAATCATAGTAGTCAAAACAAACTGCTGACTGTATCTACGTTGCATGTGCATTCGATGTAGACGATGTCTAGTGGTGTCGGATGGTCCTCCGTCAGACGACGGAATTTGTTGATGTTCATTAACGTTGCATGTGCATTCGATGTAGACAATGTCTAGTGGTGTCGGATGGTCCTCCGTCAGCCGACGGAATTTGATGATGTTCATTAACATTGCATGTGCATTCGATGTAGATGATGTCTAGTGGTGTCAGATGGTCCTCCGTCAGACGACGGAATTTGATTATGTTCATTAACATATATATATATATCTATATATATATCTATATATATATATATATATATATATATATATATATATATATATATATATATATATATATATATATATATGTATATATATATATATGTATTATATATATATATATATATATATATATATATATATATATATATATATATATATATATATGTATATATATATATATATATATATATATATATATGTATATATATATATATATGTATATATATATATATATATATATATATATATATATATATATATATATATTTTTCATATCATTCAAATCTTATTTTCCAAACTGAAATTTTCATTACACTCAAGATATGACAAATCCAAGTGACAACACTAATCTCTAACCTTATACAATGTCTCTAAATGAATCAGTCTCAATTTTTCTCCTCCGTGAATAAAAAATATTTTTAATTTTTATTTTCTCCTTCGAGTTCATCTACGATGATCAGTCCAGGCGCACAAGTGCTCCATACCCATCTCCTTTTGTTACACGCAATTATGCTTTGATCTCTTCTGACGCATACGGTACCATTGGTACGGTGCCTTAGGCGGCATCGCAGCGCGATTTGAAAGTGCACCAAATAAACTTGCTGTGAATGAGAGATAAGCACCCCACCTCGAAGTCAAAACGGGTTCATTCACACTCTCGGTATGCATACGTATATGCAAAAAACATTTTGTTGTTTTAACATGCATTCATGGGAGTGGTGTATACTCAAATGAGCTGAATATCAAGCTGTCCCTCCGCCTACCAGACCACTGTAGTGTCTTTCAGGCGGAGGTAGTGGCTATTTATCAGGCAGTCGACTGGCTTCTGTGTAATCGAATATTCGGGGTCAATATTGGTATTTTCACAGATAGCCAAGCGGCTATTAAGTCCCTTGCTGGTCCTTGTACAATGTCCAAGATTGTTGCTGAATGCCGTGCATCTCTTAGGGAGATGTCGAGACATTCGGTTGTTCAATTGATTTGGGTACCTGGACATAGGGGTTATCAGGGCAACTGTGAGGCCGATGAGCTAGCAAGGCTTGGAACTTTGCTACCTGAGGTCTCTTGCTCCTTTTCAATAGGTATACCGATGACATCGGTCAAACTGGCCATAAGGCAAAAATATCTTGAGGACGCTAAGAGGTCCTGGGCAGATGAATCTTCCTGTGTGATAACAAGGCAGTCCTGGGTATCCATGGATGCGCATCGCATCAGGCAGCTTTTAGGCTTAACTCGAAGCGCCCTTCGTTGCACTGTGGGCGTTCTAACGGGCCACTGCCTTATAGGACGGCATGTACAACGTTTGGGCGTAGAGTTTAATGACTTCTGTCGGAGCTGTGGCTCTGAGGATGAGGAGGAAACCGTCCTTCGCCTCATGTGCCAGTGTCCGGCTTTGGCAAGGAGAAGACTGGCGGCACTTGGTGCACTCTTTCTCTCAAACCTGACGGAACTGTCCCTGGTAGAGCTAAAGGGGATAGTCCGGTTTCTCAAAGGAAGCAAATAGTTTCCTCACTTTAGTGAGTAGAAGAGAGTCACTAAAATATTGTGGTATCACAACGGGCCTCTCCTGTGCCTATGTGAGGACGTTAACCTAACCTTAACCTAACCTAACCACGTTAACCTAACCTTAACCTAACCTAACATGCATACATGATGCGAATCTGGTAGCATAATTTTTTTCTAGTATACACAAATTTCTATACAAGCATTTGATGAATTCTAGAATTGCGTCAGCTAATCTTATGGTGTATGGATGGTTTTATAGTAAACAACCCTACAGGTGCACACTCAAGGTGTTACTGAAAATTTGACATCTCCAACTTATTTTACATATAGATAAGATAAAGGTTATATGGTAGATATTTTAGAGGAAGATATTTTATTCTTGAATTATATATTTTATTTTGCCGCCTTTTGTGCTTGTCTTATGCTGCCGCCTGGATTCAAAGCACCATCTGCACATATAGAAGAACCGGCCCTGTATATATATATACATATATATATATATATATATATATATATATATATATATATATATATATATATATATATATATATATATATATATATGCATATATATATATACATATATATATATATATATATATATATATATATATATATATATATATATATATATATATATACATATACATATATATACATATATATACATATATATATATATATATATATATATATATATATATATATATATATATATATATATATATATATATATATATATGTTTTCTCTAAACTCCTTTTTTTCTTAACGAAATGAAACCCCGAAACTTTCAACGAAAAACTTTATTGTAGAACTTTTTAAAAATTCAAGTACATTCAATGCGAACTTCGAAAAACAGCGAATCGAAAAATTAAATGAAAGTTATTTCACGCAAACGAAAAAGAGATGCGCAAGATATGACAATTGCAAGCGAACTTGAACTTGCAAGATGTACCACTAACTTTTTATATGTTTCCAAAACTATCGGTTTTTCTTGTTCCGCTATTTTCAAACAAAGAAACTAGTTTTTATTAAAGCTAAACAAGAGGTTTGAGAATCTGTGCTGGTAAGTCTAATGAGCTGAGGATTCTCGTGCTGCTAGTTGATGTACTGCAAACGTCAGCCATGATTCTCGTGCTGATAAGTCTAATGAGCTGAGGATTCTCGTGCTGCTAGTTGATGGGCTGCAAACGTCAGTCATTCATCAACATCAACATCGAATAAGACGGAACATTCTCCCCCCGGATGAGGCGCAGTTCTCATATCTTTCTGGAAGTAGACTTTATGAATTTTGGTACTTAATAAATATAAATTTTCGCTGTTCTCAATTGGTTGAACCAAAGTTCCGCAACATATTGCTTCAGCAAGATGAAGAAGGCAAGGTAATAAGGCTGGGCATTTCCTCCGTGCAACCCTACTGCCTTGCCCAGGAACGTGAGGATTTCAGGCGCCTCGGCTCGCCTAGCTGGAACTTCAATGGCAATAATAAGTCCGGGGTAAACAAGGTGATAGGAGAAGGATAGTAACGATCAGGAAATTTAGGTAATTAACTTGGGTTACGAATATTCAAGTACAGAATTCAAATGGTGTAATGATAGTTTTGCCTTCTAATGTATGGTTTTCAATAATTCATTTGAATGTTGTTCGTTATTTTGGGGTTTTTCGATGGGTAGCAATGCAATTTTCGTGATTGGTCTATCTAGTTCCTTATGGGAAGTGCGAACTGTCACAACGCGAACTAATCCATCAGTTCCAGGATGTGTCTTTATAATTCGGCCCATTGGCCACTTGTATGATGGCAAACGCTCATCCTTAATGAGGACTAAATCATTTATTTCAATATTAGGCTGACGACGATTCCACTTTGGCCTTTCTTGTAATCTTGTTATATATTCTAGGGACCACCTTTTCCAAAAGTCTTGCGTTAGCCGTTGGGTGAATTGCCAGCCACTCAAACGGTTGAGTTGTAAATCCAGGAGATTGTCTTCTAGTATTGCTAATAACGTGTTTCCAACAAGAAAATGTCCTGGCGTTAAAGCATTCAAATCCTTAGGGTCGTTCATCAAAGGACAAAGAGGTCTTGAGTTCAAGCACGCTTCTACTTTAATCAATACGGTGTTGAATTCTTCGTATGTCAAAGCTGCATTTCCTATAATTCTTTTCAGGTGATGTTTTGTGGACACCACACCAGCCTCCCAAAGCCCACCAAAATGTGGCGATGACGGAGGGTTAAAGTGCCATGTGATGCCTTCATTAGCCAACTCTTGGGACAGATTCTGATTTCGCTTTAAAATTTGTATCAATTCCTTATTGCCGCCTACAAAATTTGTGCCACAATCGCTATACACATCGCTGCATAATCCTCTTCTGCTCACAAAGCGTCGAAAAGCTGCCAAAAAGGATTGGGTCGTCAAATCCCCTACTAGTTCTAAGTGTATTGCCTTCCCGGAGAGACATACAAAAATAGCTATATATCCCTTGGATGTTTTTGATCCTCTGCCTTTAGCAACCTTTAAGTCAACTGGTCCGCTATAGTCAATGCCACAATGTGAAAATGGTCTGGATAGAGTCACTCTTGGCTCAGGCAAGTTACCCATGAGTTGTGTCATAGATTGAGCTTCATTTTATAGCATGTTATGCACCTTTGTGTGAACTGGCGTGCTAAATTTCTAGCGTTAATAATCCAAAATTTTTGTCTAATACTATTCAACATAAGCTGTGCTCCTCCATGCAATGTAAGAGTATGATATTTCAAAAATATAAGAGGGACCAGTCTATTTTTTCTCGAAATAATGATTGGGTATTTGGTATCGTATGGAACATCAGCATTTCTGAGCCGACCGCCAACTCGCAGTATTCCATTTTCGTCTAAGAAAGGATCTAACTTCAACAAACTGCTTTTTTGGTCTATAGGTTTACCTTGTTTTAGGTTTTCAATTTCTTCCCTGTAATCTATTTGCTGTGTATATTTCACCCAAAACTGTAAAGCTGCGTTAAGTAATGAAGTACTCAAATATAACTGTGTGGGGCGGTTACCCTTTGACGAGGCGATAAAACGGAAACAATATGCTGTTATTCTTATAAGCCGATTCAATGAAGAGTACTTGCTGAGCCAAACATCTACAAAGCTAGGTTCAGAGTTAGAGACTAATAATGATATGACTGATTGTTTCCTTTGTTCCGTAGTGCATACTGGCAATTTTGGGTTTACAGGCCATTCTTCCTTTGGTTTTTTCAAAAATGAAGGACCTCTCCACCATAGCTTAGAATCAATTAGTTGTTTTGGGGAGGCACCTCGTGAAGCGACATCGGCAGGGTTATGTTCAGATGGGATATAGCTCCAGGGAATATCCTTTGCTGCTTCATGGATATGTGTGGTTCTGTTTGCAACGAAAGTAGTCCAGTGTGATGGGTGCTTTGCCAACCAGGATAAAACAATTGTCGAATCAGTCCGTAAGTATGTATGTTTCACATTTACCTTTAATGCATTCGTTATTCGCTGTATGGTTTTAGCCAGCAAGAGTGCTCCGCAAAGCTCTAAACGTGGAATGGAAATGGCTTTCACCGGTGCTACTTTTGTTTTCGCTACTAATAAGAATGAGTTGAGCTGACGTTGACTCCGAGAAATAATGTAAACAACTGCGGCATACGCGCTTTGAGAAGCATCACTAAATCCGTGTATTTCAAGAATGTCATTAGGCCCATTCTTCAACCATCTAGGTATTCGTAAGTTGCACAGGGTTTGTAATTTTGATTTAAAATCATGCCAACTCTTTGAGATATCAACTGGAACCCGGTCATCCCAAGCTATAGCATCCAGCCATAGAGACTGCATCATTATTTTAGCTATAATTATGACTGGAGAAATCCATCCAAGGGGGTCAAATAATTTTGCAATGTCCGATAATATTTTGCGTTTAGTGTATATAACATCAGTGATATTAATATTTATTTTGTAGGCAAACTCATCCGAATTGGGATGCCAGATAATGCCAAGTGTCTTAAGGCCAGACTCGAGATTCATGTCCAGAGTGGGAAGGGTTTCGCGATCTTCCATAGGGATGTTGTCCAAAAGCTGTTCGTGGTTAGCTGCCCATTTTTTCAAATCGAAACCTATTTCTCAATTCGTTTCTTTTAGCTAATGCGAGATCTATGCTGGTGCCACCTGAAAGAAGATCATCCACATAAAATTCATTGAAAATTGCGTGGTGTGCCATGCGATGAGATGATTGATGATCCTCAGCGAGCTTTCGAAGCGTACGAATTCCTAAAAATGGAGCACAGGTCACTCCGCAAGTTACTGTATCTAGAGTGTAATCCTGGATTGGATCATTTGGGTTATTGCGCCAAACGATACGTTGGAGATCGGCATTTTCAGGATGCATACGTATTTGGCGATACATCTTCTGAATATCTGCGACGAAAACAAATTGCAAAAATCCTCATTTTAATACGAGATGATCCAGGCTAACCTGCAGAGCAGGCCCAGCGTATAACGTGTCATTCAAAGACAATCCTGAACTCGTTTTTCGTGATGCATCGAACACAACGCGAGCTCTTGTGCTGCTGCTCTCCTTGTATATGACATGATGGGGTAGATAATTGGCTTTGCATTCGGCGGTACCGTCTTCATTAAGCTGTACATCAATTGTGTTGTTAGATATATGCATGTGGTTCAAATCTACGTATTCTTGAATGCACTTTGAATACTCGTTGTATAATTCAGGGTTTTTTGCAAATTTCCGTTCCAATGAGAGCAAACTAGCAATAGCGATATTTCTTGAGGCTCCCAGCGACTGTCTGCTGGCATCTTCTCTAAATGGAAGGCGAGTAACAAACCTGCCGTTTATATCTAGTTCAGTTGTCTTCAAATAAAATTTTTCGCAATATTGTTCTTCCTTTGTTACTGGCCTCGTTACACCGATGTCTTCTAATTCCCAAAACTTCCGTAGTTGATTATTTAAATCATCATGGTTAATTATTTCAACCTTAAAACTTCGAAGATCGTGTTGTAATGGTGTACGCAACGCTCCGGAAACAATCCATCCCAAACTGGTTTTTTGTATGATTGGTCCTATCGAAAGTTTGTGCATATCACCCGTTATTACTTGAGCATAGACATCGGCTCCTAGAAGCATGTCGATCTTTCCTGGTTGGTCAAAGTGAGGATCCGCCAATTCAAAGCCCTTTAACTGGTCTCGAACATTAGACGTAACCCTCCAAGTTGGTAATGAGTTGGTTAGTTGGTCTAAGATGTATGCTTCAAATTCTAGTGGCTGTCTGTCGCCGAGTTTTAATGTTAACCACACAATCCCTTTAGCTTGAGAACGATCCGATTTGCCAATGCCGCTGATAGTGGTGTTTGTGTGTTTTCTTTTTATGTTTAGTCGCTTCATGGCATTTTCGCTTACAAATGACGCTTGGGATCCTTGATCTAGTAATGCTCGAAGGATACAGCTACCCTTTGAGCTTTCTACTCTTACGAGAGCAGCACTTCGCAGCACTTCGCACATTGGAGTCAGTTGACTTGAATAATTCTGCAAGTTACGCAAACGAAATGCACCAGTAGTCCGAGGAACTCGTGATTGTTCTACTCCTGCAGCTTCTAACGCTCGGAAACTACGCTGCAAAAATTCTGAAAGTTGGCTCAACGAGGGAAGAGTAGCAGTTTGCACATGCTCTTGCTCCCAGAGTTGCCTAGTAGATGAAGGCAGGCGTTGGGAGATTACATGCACCAGCATTGCGTGCCACAGATTCTCAACGCCCAGATTCTCGATGGCTTGTACACATTCCATCGTTTGATCAAGCAAAGTTTTTAAAGACGAAGCAGACTCCTGTGCGTTTGGGAAGGAGAACAATCGCTTGAATTGGTTGTTTAAGAGAATGTTGACATTATCGTATCTATCGTTCAAAATACGCCAGGCAATATCATAATTTGCTTCCGTGATTGCGTATTGTCGAAGCAAATTTTCAGCTTCACCAGTTAAACTACTTTTTAA
>OZ022266.1:92522964-92550464 GCA_963978885.1 Nemotelus pantherinus | reverse complement strand
ATTACAAGTCGCTTTGCGTGCGATATGCAAGATTCGGATTGTCGTTTTTGTCTCATCGCATTCAAGCGGCGACTCGAATATCAGATGCAGACGTATGCATGCAATACAATAATTACTTGCACGGAAAATAGTTTTTGCGCGTGTCGCCACACTCACATTAGGATCTAAGTCGGCTATTCCTGTGCCGTATAGGAATCCTTCTTCGACTTTAAACCGCTCCTGGTTGGCCTACTCCGGCAGACATTGCGCGAGACGGGCGTTTCGAGCAGCGGGCGATATTCGTCGTTAAGGATATGCAATTTTCTGACGCATCGGTTATTTTTCGCATGTGCTGTCACCTAAAGTGTATTCGAACACAAACAATTTTGCGATAGTACAGATCGTAATTACTTCCGGTACATAGAAAGCCATCTGGGGCCACACGGTGAATAAGCTATACCTGAGCGTTCCCCAGCGGGCGTGAGGTAGTTGCGTTTGAGACGCTCTAATGCGATAAATATGTTACAGATCTGAATATCCTTTTGCACACATATTTTACACCTATATAGCTTTCATTTTTTGTAAAACAAAAAAAAACGATTTGTAAGAAAAAATTTGAAAGAACCTCCCCTTAAGATAAAATTATAATTTAATAAAAAAATGTAAAAATCAAAATGAAAAGAATTTTAATTACATTGAAATGAATATAATTCACGTTGTAGCAAGGCATTTGCTTTATTGAAGCAAATCGATATTATTCACGCAGCATCGTTGCACTACTTTCTGTTAATTTATTTGCTGGATGGCTTGCTCTCGGGTCGAATGCCTTCATTGAAGCACCTTCTGATGTAAAAAAGCATTTCTACTTCCGTGACGAAGTTTATCACGTTTTTGACCTGTACAATAAGCTCGACGATTTCACATTGTCAATTGAGCCGTTAGACGTACTGTCTCTCTTTGCTCTTGTGTTTGTGAAGCATGAAGTCGAGCTATACTCAACGGCAATCGTTGTAATGCATTCTAGCAGCATGCATGAACTAAACATTCTCAGCAATGCAGATGTAACGCTTGAAAGCTGTTTTTCAAAAAGTCTCCCATTTACGTATGAACATTACTTGTAAAAGTAAAAAGAAAATAACTTTTGAGCATACGTCGGCTTGGGTAATGTTCTCTAAATAAAACGCAGATGAATAATTCAGATCATTTATAACCATAAAAGGAAAGTAAAATGTATAGGATACTCTTCATTAAGAATCATGCAGGGAGCAAACTTAGCCGCCGGTCCAAGCAGCAGCATAAATTCCCCCTAGCAACGAGTAACGGTAGAATACGCTGTTTGAATTTTCAATGAGCGTCGCTACTACTAACGCCATAACAAAGTTTTCCTGAGCGTCGGTTCAGTGCCTCCGCGATAATCTTAATCTTAAGATTTATCCGTGAATTACTCTGCAAATTTACCGTTGGTAATTGCTTTTTACCATCTTTTCTTTTGTGCGCTTTACTGCGATAGATTGTTTTATTTCACACACTTTTCGCGCCATTACGCAGTTTTCCTGAGTGTCGATTCAGTGCTTTCTCTGATAATCTTATTCTCAAGATTTATTTGTAAACAACACTGCTAATTAACCGCTTTAAATCTACGCTGTGTTAAGGTGTTATGACACTACATTATTTTGCGCATTAATCATCTCATTATTAATCCGAAAAGAAAAGAGATCGAAATATTTAGTGTGAAAGAGATCGAAATATTTAGTGCAGTCAAAACAACTGTTCGTTTTGATAGTGACGATTATCTGTTATCGAAATGTCGAAGGTTTGCTGGAATCAAGGCTAAAATGTGTCAAATATTCTAATATGACACATTCAATTTCCGACTTGTCAAAATTTCAGCTGCTAGCAGCTGAATAATGCGAAGCCGGCCGCATTATTATAGCACACCACATTAATTATGGCATTAATATTTAACAGTTTAACATTATTGGCTAGTGAGGCCTATTCGCTCATACAAAATGCACATATCCATGTTTATTCATTGTCTCTCTCTACTCGGATTATTAATGGCATTATTAATGTAGTGTCATAACACCTTTATCGATCGTGACAATCTACTGGTTCGCGTATTCGACTATTGATTTAACTCCACCTAGTGCTCTGTGGAACTACTTTACGTAGTTCGGTGTGTAATTGTGACATTTACCCATTGTCGATTTGGGTCTCCGCTACACCCAAGCTCCGAACCATTAACTTGACATCTTGCGGTCGAAATTCGCATCTGTTGTATTTATCATCTATTTTCGTTGAGTTCGAATCGCTGAATTATCGCTTTACAATGATCCAGTGCAGTGCTACTCCTTGCGCCACTAAATCCGATAATGTACCTTATGTGATCTGTTCGGGTTTCTGCGGAAAAACTTTTCACGTTGGTTGCGTGGGCCTCTCGGGACGTATCGGGGACGCGCTTAACGATACTGCTGGGCTTTATTGGTTCTGCAGTTGCTGCCGCTCATCTTCTATGGCGCATTATGTGAGTAAATTACGTGCTGCTCAACAATGTCTTGAGGATGTTGCTAAAACACTTATTGCTTCTGAAGAGATAGTCTATGTTACTCTAAAAAGCCTCCAACCACTGCTGGATGCGGCTGTGCCAGTTGATTCTGGTGAAATCACTGACAGAGTTGATGCTCCAAAATCTCCTGCTGGAGTCACGACTCGGAACATGAACAAATCTCGTGCCCAAGCTCCGCAATCACTTTCACTGCAATCGCCTCAACCTATTTTTAATGAACATCAGCCGCAGCAACAGCCTCGTGATCGACCTCCTAACTCACCGCTATTACTATTGGACATTCCCACCACGTCCGCACCTCGTACCGAAGTTACAGCAACGCATGTAGTTCCTCAAATTCGACCCAGTGTGCATGTCGAATCTTCTGGGCCAAATGGTGCACTTCCCCACGTTAAAGTGGTGAGCCCGCCACTGCAAGTCTTCTTCATATCCCGCATAGACTACAATACATCAGCCGAGACGATTAAGCAATTTGCAGCTGCTAAGCTTGGCTACATGCCACCACTTCTGGTCTGCAAAAAACTGACGCCTGACAATTTACCAAACCAGGAAGTGGCTTCTTTCCGCATAACTGTCTCTGCTGGCATCAACGAGCTTCTACGAAAGGACTTCTGGCCTCCTGGTGTTCTGGTCAAAGAATTCACCAGAATTCCTCGTAAGAATTTTCATCCGAGAGGAGCAAGGAGTTCCAGAACTTAGGATTAAGACTTTACTATCAAAATGTCCGCGGTTTGAGGACCAAAACTAATGAGTTCAGGCTCTCTGCCACTTTAGCTTCGGACGACATAATATGTCTTACAGAGACCTGGCTTACTGCTGATATCTTTGATTCGGAAATCTTAGCTGACCACACGGTTTTCCGTAAAGACAGAGATCGTTTGAATAGCGGTAAATCCGATGGTGGAGGTGTTCTCATCGGTATTAATAAGGCACTCAACGGAACACTCTGTCGTGATGCTCCTTTCTGTCCTCCTGTTGAATGTATATTTGTGCGTATCTCCTTGCCTTCTGCCAAAACCTTAGTCGTCGCTTCGATATATATCCCCTGTAACCTTCCTCTGTCGATTTATGAACAATTCCTGGCGGAACTCTCTTCTTACCTCAACAGTCATTTTCCCACCGCTTGCGTTCTGTTATGTGGTGATTTTAATCTCCCTACTCTAGATTGGGATGTTGACTATTCGGTTATCATCTCGACTAGTAGTGTTTCTTCAATAACGTCTTCGTTTCTCTCACTTTGTTCCCTCTCTCAGCTCAACAATATACCAAATGCCAGCAATAGAATTCTGGATCTCGCTTTGTCCAATATCCCAAAATCATCACTTTCTTTAAGCGCTGCTCTCTTTCCTTATGTTCCTCCTGATTCTCATCACCCCCCTATTATTCTGGAAATTTCTAATATTCGTTCTATGAGGAATAAAGTCCCATCCTTATTACGTTTCAACTTTCACAGGGCTGATTTCACCGGCATGGCAATTGAAATAAATAGAATTAACTGGTTTTCTTTTTTTCGTGGCCTTGACGTTGATGATGCTCTGTGCAAGTTGTATAATTTCCTATCTAACCTTATTCCACTATTCACACCAACTAATCGTCCTAATAAACCGAACGATGCTCCATGGTTCAACAGTGAAGTTTCAATCGCACTTGAAGCCAGAAATGCAGCTCGTTACTTATATAAAAGATCAGGTTCACCTGTTGACCTTCTTTTGTATAAGGATCTTCGCTCTAAAGCGAAAGAAGTTGTCAGGCAGGCGATGCGCTCCTACATTGCTGGCATTGAAGCATCAATTAGAACCAATCACCCGAAATCCTTTTGGTCATTCATCCGTTCCATGAAAAATAGTCCTAGTATCCCCAATGGTATGCACTTGGGTGATATAGCTGCCTCCAATCCACAAGTGTGTGATCTCTTTGCTTCTTACTTTTCCACTTTTTTCTCACAACAATCCTCTTCTAATTCCTCAAATCTTCCCCCACATCCTCTCCTGAATTGCACTCATTTCGAACGAACCCTCTTGAAATTGAACTTCTGTTGAACTATATCGATGCCAATACCGCTAGTGGTTCCGACGGTATTCCAAATATCCTGGCTAAATCTCTTTCATCATCTGTGTGCGTCCCTCTTTCTATCTTGTTCAACTTAAGTATATCTTCTGGCTCTTTTGCTTCTCGCTAGAAAATTGCCAACATCTTTCCTATACATAAAGCCGGTGATCGTACAAGCGTCTCAAACTATCGTCCCATTTCTCTTCTTCCTTGCTTTAGCAAGATCCTTGAAAAAGTGGTTTACAAGGGGGCTACTCCTTTATCCAGCCTGCTCTCGCTCATGAGCAGCATGGTTTTGTCAAAGGTAAATCCACTTTAACCAACCTTCTTTCCTCCACACACACGGTCGCATCCGCTCTTGATCATCAAAAGCAGGTTGATGTACTTTATACCGACTTTTCCAAAGCCTTTGACTCCGTCAGCCATAGCCTCCTTCTTCAAAAGCTAAGGTACGATGGCATTGTTTCGATGTTTCGAGTGATTGAGTCACAAGATGACTGTATGGTTTTACAAAACGATCTCAACAGCCTACAGACTTGGTGCGCTTCCAATGCTCTCACTTTGTCACGAAATGTCTTTCTCTTTGAAAATTTCACCTTTGATGTTCCCCTACTCTGTTTGTGGCTTTCCTCTTAATGTCGTTGATAATTTTAGAGATCTTGGCGTAATATTTGATCCTAAGCTCAAATTTGATAAGCATATTTCTTATATTACCGCCAGGGCCTCTAAACTATCCGGTTTTATTATTAGATCCTCTAAAGCTTTCGTTAATAATTCCACCTGTGTACACCTTTTCTTCTCCTTTGTACGTAGTATCCTTGAATATTGCTGTCAAGTTTGGTGTCCTCGTTTTGTCTACTTAAATACTGCGTTGGAGTCGGTTCAACGCAGATTTACTCGCACCCTGTTTTATAAATTTCAGCTTCCTTATCGTCCTTATAGTGATCGTCTATCGTTCCTTCATCTCCCTTCCCTCGAATCACGGAGACTGTTCCTGGATGAGTGCCTACTCTTCAAATTATTTCATAAGTTGGTAGATTCAGATTTCAGCTGTCACGTTTCTGTCCGTGTTGCAGTGCATGGCACCCGCTCTTCGTTTGAGTTTAGTGTGCCATTTGCGCGCACTGATATCTTTTTTTATTCTCCGCTGTTGCGATTACTGAGGCAACATAATGATCTACAGTTTGGTCCTCTACCGCCGACATTATATGCATTTAAAACTTTTCTTAAACATAATGTTTTGCTTACTACTAGTACAATGTAGTCTTTTTTCTTTTTCTTTTTTTTCTCTATTTTTCTTATTTTGAATTTGTGCTTTTTCACTTTGATTTTGTTTATTATTGTTCTTTATTTTGTATCATTATCATTTCATTATTATTTTGTTCATTCTTTCGTTAGGGAATTATTTGTATTTTATATTTTCTATATTCAGTAATTGGATTTTATCTGTTGAATAATAGTAATAGTAAATAAATAATAAATAAATAACTCAGCAAGCATTATCTACACATTCCAGGTCATACAGAGGTACGATCGGCCGTCGGTCCAAGCTTCAATACACATTCCATATAGATGACGGGAATGCAAGAATACAATGTCGGTCTTTCCAAAAAGTTTTTTTTTATAAATCTAAAAAGCTGAAAGCCCAAAGTTACCCTTGTATATACCTTGGCAGCCTAAGACAATGTTAAAGAGAAATGAACCGGCTATGGATCTGTAATGCTTCCATGCATTATACGGAATGCTTACTAACGCGGTGTTCTTCTCGTGCCATTTCTTGTTTATGTGGATTGATTCGCAAAATTCCGAAGTCTAATTTCACTAAGACTTCGCGGTGAAAGATTGGATCTTCCGGCTAGCGGAATTGTAAATAACACTGGAATATCGCGGCAGCTCGCCGCGATATTCCAGTGTATAATTATTGTATATTGTAAATAACACTGGAATATCTGCACAGCTCCTCAATGGCGTTGACAAATCGCACTCAAAATCGAACCCCCGTCCTTGATCTTTTACACGCCAGCCTCAATCGCACGTCCGCGCTCCTGCAGTTCCTGTTTCCAAAACCCCGTATTGCCATCAGCTACCTTTCATTAAACTTTCCCTATCGGGATTTTTCCCGATGCCGTAGAATCGGTCTTCGGCGAAACGTCATCTTTTTAGCCTCCCGCTCGAGGACATTCACCTGTGTAACTCACTACATGTGGCAATACCAGCGCTGCTGGTTGTCACCAACTTGTTTTGATGCGACCGAACGTAGCCTTCTTGATACGTTCGGTGGATTGTCTAAGTTGGTAGCGCTGTCACTGGTTGACGTTTCGCCAACATTTGTCAACAACGTATTATTTACATCACATCGCATTCGCGTGTTGTCTCTTGCGGTGGAAGGTTGTAGCCGGAGAGCTGCAGTGATTGTTTTTCTCTGAAGGACGGTCTTTCTCTGGAATTGACAAGACGTGAAACATCGTGTCTTGAACTGCGTGTTCGCGTCGTCGCGTTGTTTGAGATGCCTTTGTGTTTCGTGTGTGTGATTGTCTTGTGTTAAACAATTTGACCCAAAACCAAGTGTTTTAAAAAGTCGAACCCAATGGCCAGTGACCGATTTTAGAGCAAAAAAGGCACTTTTTGACATACGTAAACGGGAGTGAACATAAGTGCCTAGGCAGCGCATAAGCGAACGTATGTCAAGTCGTATCTCATCACCACTTTACGTACGGACAGCTCATAGCAAAAATTGAGCAAAAGATTGCTTAATGAGCATGCCACTTTTCTGGCTGTTCGGAAAGTTATGTATTTGGGTATTTGGGTGCAACATATGCTTTGCGTGGTTTACCTCGGCGCATATGCGCACGTACGGACGCAGACTCATCACTGGTTGGACCTTATATCGGGCGGAACAAAACCTTTGAGATTCACCGAACCCACAGCCGTGCCGCGATCGTCTTCGAAATAGGAGGAGCCATTCGAAAGGAGGAGAAGGAAGGAGCTATCTTCGAGAAGTGCGAGTTGTCAAGAAGTGCGAGTTGTCAAGAAGTGCGATTTTGCGACGAAAGGTGCAATCTTTGAGAAGTGTGATTTGGCAAGAAGTTCGACAAGGATAGTAAATAGACGCGCGCCGTCTTCTCGTATCACGGCATCGTATGCTCCCAGGCAACTCCGGGAAGAAACGCGTGGCGCCCGAATCCACCCCTCTCGGTGAGCGATGCCACCCTCGGTTGCCCCCTTATGCCGGTCGCGGAAAAAGGTATTGCGAGCCGATCCCGGAAGAACGGTAACAAATTGGCGTCCGACATTTCGGTTTAGTTGTTAAAACGGCAATTTTGTATATACGGGATTTGGAAAATAACGGAGTTGCGTAAGATATTTTATTATATTATATACATATATTTTCTCTGGCGCATATATTTTGTGATCTGATTTGTTGAGCACATGGTTGATCAGTTTGCATTTGGTTCTACCTGTGGTTGAAGTGAACAACTAACGAAGAAATTTGGGCAATCATTAATTAGAGCTGAGTGCATACATTGTTATTTTTACTGAAATACCTTGTTTTTTCTGATTACATTATTTAGTTGTTTATTATTTTTGCATTTTGGATTGAATTAATTGTTTCTTTTTCTTGGTTCTACCTAAGGATTTTGAGTGAATAATTGGTTGTTGGTAAATTTGGTGTATGGCAGTTGGTACCGTGAACCTGCAGTATGGGGATAGTGACGAATTTGTTTTGAGTGCGGTGATTGGTAGTGATTATTAGTACGGAAGTTTTTATTGGAAGGGAATAGTTATAGCTTTCGTTGAGTAAATTGATTTGGCAGTGTTTTTGTTGTTGTGATACTAGAGTAGTAGTTGTTCTTCAAAAAGATCTAGCGTTGTTGGATTAGGAAGGATTTCGGTGAATCGTTTCAGTAAAGATGAACTCACCTATGAGGTCGCCATTCAGGATCTCACTAGAAACACAGTAGATATGATGCGAAAGAAGCTGAGGGGGGCATTGCAAAACGAGGCTGCTTTGGAGAACTCCTTCGTGATGGCCGCGTACCCGTTCACGTTTGAAGAGGATCGGGAAGCGATGGGTGCGAAGCTATCAGGAATAGTGATGGTGTTTGAAACATTCGTTGGGGACTCAAATTCGGGGGAGTTTCTGAAGGTTAAGAGTAAGATATATTTCGCCCTACGGCGTTTGGAATATATAAGAGGGGAAGCTGCCGAAGAAGATTTCCTGAGGCAGACCAAGGACCAGCTTCTTATGGCACTGGGGGATCTGCTGGTCGTCAGGTGTTGAGATGAACAAGGACACGGGTGAGGGAGGGATTCAGAGCACTCCAACGTCAACAATCGTAGGAACATCGTCAGGGGAGCCATCAAAATCTCTAGATCTGCACAAGTGGGGGCTTGAAATTTAGTGGAGTCTTCATATTCAGTGAGAGCGCGCCTCGAACGAGTGGAGAAGCTGCGAGAAGCAAAAGGGATAACGAAGGCCCAACTTTGTAGATCTGCGGTGGACTTGTTCGAGGGCAAGGCACTGATATGGTTCCGGGCGAATCAGGCGATCTGCCGGAATTGGGAAGAGCTTGTGAGGGAGCTACGAGCGGAGTTTCTCCCCGTCGATTATGATGATCGGCTCATGGAAGAAATCAGGCGGCGGACCCAAGGAAACTCGGAGTCCATACGTGGTAGCGATGGAAGGGTTGTTTCGCAGGTTAAGTGAACCGCCAGATGAGGTTGACAAACTGAAGATAAACGACGGACCTATACGCGTTGGAACCGCCGTAGGCCAGGCCAGGCCACACGTCAAGACAGTGTAACGAGCCGAGACGGTGCTTTGGATGCGGGCGGCAGGGGTTATCAGGTCGGAATGCCCGATTTGTCGTGGACGAAGAATAGAGGCAGGGGCGCAAGTTGGGAACGCATTTAGTACGAGGAGTCCAACTTCCGGAGGCCGTCGGCAGGGAAACGACAACAAAGCTTAGTTGGCGACAAACTAAGCTCATCACCTTCGTCTTACGTCGCGGGAATTAATCAATTAAGTTATGTGCAGCACAATACCGAGGGAGATAGTCGGCCCTATCTAGAGTGGGAGCGTCGCGGAGAATTGGCGGAGATTAATTAGGAAATTATATTAAACGTCTGGGCATAGAGCTTATGCAAGGAGATCGAAGGGAATTACGGCTGGCGAATGGAATTAGATGCGAAGTGAAAGAAGTAGCTTGGTGTCCAGTTAGTGCACAGAGTAAACGAAGGTGGATCGAGTTTCTGATGGCATCTTCAATTACTCATCTCATTTTGGGGGTGGACTTTCTGCGACTGTTCGGCATCGTATTAAACGTGGCACGGGAACAAAGGAGGATAGTCCTTCGTTGGATGGGCACAGATCCAAGCAGTTGATAAGCAGAAGACGGCTGACACAGGGGGAAGAAAGAGAGCTGGAGTCTTTGCTCGAGGAAGAGTTTCGGTTGATGGAGGAAGGAATTGGATGCACCAATAGGGTGGAGCACGTTATAAAAACCAATGCCAACATCAAGCAGCGATATTACCCCGTCTCACCGGCTGTCCAAAAACATATTGACGACGAGCTAAACGATCATATCGTGGTAAAAATTTCACTGTTGAAAAAGAGTTTTCAATTATCGCTTAAGTCGAGCGAAAAGGTAAAGTGAGTGCACTTTTGCAATATTCTCTAATAAATGGCAAATATTTTACAGGCCACTTAATATAGAAATTGAGTTTTCTGTTGTCATAATAAAAACATGGGCAAAGTATAGAGAAAGATAAGTGGGGAAAAACCACTTTGACCTTGAAATTGCGCCTCCATTTACGCAATGCATTATCTATCAAATCAACATGAGAGTGTGTTGGTATTTTTACGAGTAGTGAGCCGATCATGTTCGCCTCACAAACAAGATCTTTCACATGATCTTTTAATTGTTGGTAGCTTTGCGTACATAGAGCAACGAAAAATTAAACCTGAGTATGTAGTTGTCAGATCTGATCTTGCATCTCTTTCTGTTCCATGGGATTTCTTCCAACTTTCCAATACAATCTCAGACCGGGTCATTAGATTTTTTGACCGTATACATATGCGGAGTTCGCACGCTGGTTAGGAACTAACTTCTTACCCTGTGGCATGGGTTTGATGATACGCTCTCCTGCGAAGGATTCGTTGGTGTTGATGAAGTCAACAATGTAAATGGTAGCAGACCAAAGGAAATCAGAGATTCGTTGCGGAATTTTTAGTAGGTGAAGTTAATTTGTTATGGCAATATCATAGAATATAGTTACATATTTTGTCAACAATAGCACTTGCACTGAACTGTTATTTATTGTTTTAGTTCAGGGATTTCTTTGGCAATGCACAATAAAAAATAAATTAGTTAACAATTTATGCCTTTTGAACGCAGAGCCTCGTTCCAACACATTCGCTTTTTAATTTTATTGGCATAATCTTCTGATTCTGCATTCCATAGAACAAGCCATTCTCGAATCAGCTATATGAAATACTGTGTCGAAGGGTGCAATATTTTTTTGTATTTAAGTATTATATTTCAGTTAGTAGCAACTAGAATCAAGAGCCACGAGTATTGTGTCTGAACGCTCGAATATAAATGCATGTTTTAGAAGAGGCCGAGCCACAGGCAATGTCTGGGCGGCTACAGAGGAGAGGCACTGATGAGACACGGAATTTAGTGACCCGGGAAAGTGGCTCTGTGTGTACGCTCCCATTTTCGTTCGATATCCTCAGTGGCTGGTGACATAGTGGCCGGACACCAAGTTTCTCGTGTGAAACGGGTCTTATTCTTTTTGTTTAGTTATTTGATAAATAAAGTTGATACCATTTTTTGTTCGCCTCACAAACAAGATCTTTCACATGATCTTTTAATTGTTGGTAGTATATTCGGTTAGATACGTCGAGTGTAATCTTTCACTGGGCGATTCAAAATACGGTAGCAGTTCTACTTTGCGTACAAGTAATCCGGAACGATCGATTCCGGGAGAGTTTCCATCGCGCACTCCTCCAGTCTTCCGTCAGTTTCGCCAGGTCCCAGCATCGATCTCTCGACCGGCACAATCATCCACAGGTCTGATCATAGTTTTCAACTCTATTTACAGATCATAGATCATCATTCAATTTTATTCGCTGTGATGCGCACGCGACCTCAGTGTGGATCTTACTCAATTCGAGATTTTCCTAGTTCTTTGAATGATTTTTTAAAAATAGCCTGAAGTGTGAAATCGCTTGACAATTGTGTCCGGCTCACTGTTATCTATGAACTATTTTAGCGTATTTTCCATCTTTTCGGTTTTTTGTCTGACATTTTTCATCAGTGACTACTTAAGCAATAAAAGTTATTGCGCTATTGTTAGTGTGTTTAATCATACTCTTAGGCAAACTTTGCGGAACTACCAAATTTTGCATGTCAGCTCATGTATCGATTTTGTGGAGTCCGAACTCTCTCATTTGTGGAGCTTTCTGACTTTCTGACATCAGATAAATACTGAAAGCGCGGAGACCAGATTTGGCACGCGTATTCTAGAATACTGCGTACTAAGGAGACAAATAAATGAATAAAGGAGGAAATGTTGATAAATATATACGAAGAACGCAAGACAAAGCCAGCAATCCTAGAGGCCCTGGACGTCATATTCATGACATGAACATCAAATTTTAATGTTGAATCAAACACCACGCCCAGGTATCAAAAATGCTGGACAACTGACAGGGTAATACCAGACAAAGAATAAGAGAATACATGTGGAGTATTTTTATATGAGAAAGACATCTGGTGGCACTTCAAAATGTTCAGTGGCAAGAAGTTGTCTTCACACCAGCGATTAAGAGCAAACAAGTCAACTTGCAATTGGTGAAAATCGTTCGCAGACTTGATTGCTCTGTATAATTTTAAGTCATCCGCATATAAAAGACAGGAAGAATTAATAACAGAAGGAAGGTCATTGACAAACAAGATAAAAAGTAACGGACCTAGGGCCCTTGAGGAACTCCGGATGTGGGAAATATAGGAAAGGAAATGGAACCATTAAAAATCGGGTCTATTGCGATTGTCGAAAAATAGTCGATAAACGATGCTTATCGACTATCGTTCGTCGATTGTGAAGTTCGGTATTGTGAATGTCGATTGTGATTGATAAGTGTCGATTTGACAAACGCTTCTTATCGATGGTATTTTACATGGACGACGACTGACGATCACAAACGCGTCTGATAGAAAATGTAGATAATATACAGTCTGTATGCATTAGTTATTTTAAAATTTATTTTTAACAGGAGTAAACTAGTAAACAATCGTAGGCAATTTGAAAGGCTCGTAAATAGGATGCAGGAGAATGCCGACATTGCAAGAGGTGTTTGCACAAAAACACATGCAAAGCGGAGATGGGAAGCATTTTCCTAAGAATTGAATAGTTTCGGGCCTCCTGTTCGCGAGTGGGATAAATGGCTAAAGGTTAGTTACAGCAAAAACATTTATTTAATAATTTAGAGTTTAGTTGCTATGTAGGTTTGGACTGATATGAAATTTAAAATTAGAAAAGAAAATTCTTGAAAATAAAGCAGAATTGAATGCAACTGGTGGTGGACCTAATAGGTTGCATACTTTTAGTAATATAGAGGAAGCTGTGATTACCTTGTTGGAAATTGTCTCGTCAGTAAATCCACCTGAGCAAGAATTTGGTTTATCACACACTGATGAACATGGAAATTTTGAGTTAAATAAGAAAAATGAAGTGTCCGTAATTCAACAGAGTAAAATCCGTGAGGAAAAGCCAGGAAAAAATACAAAAGAAAAATATGATGTCTGGATAAAAATGTTATAGAAACAAACGCAAGCCCAGCAGGAATTTTATGAAGTATCACAAAATGTAATGAAAGACATAAAAAAAGTTTGAAAGGTAATAATAAATGCTGTAATAATAAATGTTCCAAGATGAGAAAACGAACCAATAAGTGAGAAAGATAGAGCATACATACATATCTTCATCTAATTCTAGTGGATTGGACATATCTCTTAATTTCCTTCTAGCTCTACATAACTCCAGTAAATTATCGGAATCAGCTCGACAGAACTCATATTTCTAATAAAAATGTTTGTTTCTTGCAATATTAAACACTTGCTCAGGCGTTCTTTTTCAATGAGCCACAAATTATAAAAAAAACACCCTATTCCTTCAACCAAGCGTATAACTCCAAATTCGATATATTTACGCTGTCAACAAGTGCGAAATACAATTCACAAGCTCTTATATCTAAATTCACAATAATACACATATTTATCGTTTCGAACGACAGCAGTCGATTGGTCATCCAATAGACAATCGCAATACCACACCAAATTTTATCGTTTCGAACGACAGCAGTCGCTTGGTCATCCAATCGACAATCGCAATAGACCCCAATGACTCTGCAGGGACTATGAAGATAGGAGGAAAACCAGGAGAGGAGAGGACCAAAAACACCGAACCCGTTAAGTTTAAGTAGCAGCACGTTATGGTTCACAGAATCAATAGCCTTTGAAAAGTCTGTGTAAATTACATCAACTTGACGTTGAAAATCGAAGGCAAAGGAGACAAAATTCAGGTGTGTATCGATACCGTCGAGGTGAGCAGACGTGTTTTCAAGTAGTCCGCAAATTAAATTAAACCCAATCCGAGGCTTAACGTTTGTGCTGATTTAGCTGTAATTACTTAATCCGCCTTAATCCGCCTAATTACTTAATCAAATGCAATTTAGTAAACTGCATCGCATTTGATAACACGTTCAAATACGTTACGTGCAAAGCTTTCTGCAATCGGAAGCTTCATGGAGCTTGTATGGATGCACCAAGGGACTGGTACCATCCTTATATGGAGGATCATTTCATCTGTTCGGACTGCCAGCACATCGAAAGGCTGATGAAATGCATGTACGACGATATTGTCAGCAAAATTACTAAATTGGATGCAGAGAAAGACAATTTAATAGCCAAGCAACAGTCTCAATTCCGAGCAAATAACGAAGCTTTCACGGAAATGGCTGGTAGCTTTGATAGACTGATAACGGCAATAACGCATACCAACGGCGGTTTTCCAATAGAATCTATTGATCGAAAAATCAATGCGATTCAGAATTCTCTGGCTGAAGTCACATCAACGCTGACAACATTTACATCTCCTCGTATCAGTCCAGACACCATCCTTGATGAAATAAAAAACAAACTGGAAGTTTCGACTAAATATCAAAATAACGACATGATTGATAAGTATGCTACTTTCATCAATTCAGTAGAATCAAAAATTTGCACTACAGTTAGGTCGATTGAGAACAAATTGAATTGAATATATGACAAACTAATCGCAACCAATTCCACCTCAATCGCGGATTCATCGTCGCTAGTTGTTGAAATGATGATTGCAGAGGTCAAAGATATGTTGCAAAACACCAGTCTGAGTAAAAATAATAATTCAACGACAAGAGTGCAATATAAGGACATGTCAACCTCCCCCATGAAACGTGTTACCAAAGGAAGCAGTACCAACGCGATAAATTCCCGATCATAAGCCTGAAAAAATGATTTTCAACTTCGGCACCCTCTGGACTATGATGAATGAATGAATGAATGGTCTCGCCGAATTGAGAGACTACAGCGTGCGAACTCCTCTCATACCGAAAACTGTTGCTCCGCGATTAAAAACCCATCTCCTAAATATAAAATGTTTTTTGCGAAAGGAGCCCCTAACTCTGCGGATGAAACTTGGATGCAGAAGTTTCTTGAAAGAGAAGCACTGATCAAGGATTGCAAAGCTACAATTTTGCCCATACGAACAAGACGCAAGAAGTTTCGGAGATGTTTTAAAGTGGCGATCCCAGCAAAATATGCCTGGTTATTTACCAACTTTAACGAATCCGACGATCACCAAACTTGGAAGGGATCTCTTTCAATAGCTGGAAGAACCAGACTAGCAGTAAGAAAAAGATTAACATAAACTATCAGTCTAGGTTAAGAGAAAATTCAAATTGTAATCTTCCATTTGTTAACTATTTACAATCCAAACCTCTATGCTCAAAGCTATATATTTCGACAATGGCTCATCCAAAAAAACTAACTCAAAAGAATTGCACTCAATTGGACGCCATTGAAGCTGATTTGAGTACCAATTTGGGAGTCAGTGCTGAAACTATTAATTCACTTATAGCTTCCAATGCAGCCGCCACTGAAACAGATATGATTATCGATTTAACAGCCAATGCTGAATCTACAAGTTTTTCCAGCAGCCCACTAACGACTGTACTTCTTAACGTAACTCCCAATAGAGCCACACACTTTCCGGGTAAAAATCTCTTTCAGAAAATGAAAAAGAAAATATCTTCGCAAAAAAAATGTTTCGGAAAAAGCAATTTCCAATAATGGCAAACGTACCGATTGTGGTCTGAATGCTATCATCGAAGTAACGGAAAAATTTTCGAACACAGACTCTACCCCAGTCCAGTCACAATCTTCGTACACAAATTTCATTCGTGGTGAAGATTACATGCCATCCACATCCATACCAGCTCATAAAGACAGTTTTCCAATAAACTCATCACAGTCTGCATCCAATTTTTTAGACCCGTTAGTGCCCCCTCATGTAAAAGCCACAATAACGACAAGTGCTGATCTAGAAAGTAGGTATCTACTATCCCGGTTAAGGGGACATTCGCCTTTGAAATTGAAAAAAAAAACACTTTAAAAATTTTATTATGAAAAAACTATTATATTTATTGACAAAATTTCTTTTGGACATTGTTAAACAATCTCTAAAGAATATAAAAAAAAATTTGTTTTTCATTTTTAGTTTCCCTTGGCTGCTGTAGAGGGCGTTATCTAAAAGTTACTTTTCAAACGGTAGGACATATTGTGGACCTCCTGTAACAGATTTTTGAAAAATTCCAAATGCATTCTATTCTTGAGACTCAAAACTAAACAATAAGCCTCTAAAACTCATACTTTTTCATGTTTTGAAGTTTTTGTATGTATATTTCTGAAAAATGTGAAAAAACGGCATTTTTTGGGGGTATCATCCCCGTAAAAAAAAGAGGGGACCATTTTTTTAAATTTTTAGAAGCTTATTGTTTACTTGCTTTTTGGTTTTTTAAAATCGGTCGAGTAGATTCGGAGAAAAATGTCCTACCAGTTTGAAAAAGGTAGTTTCGAGAAAAATGCGTTTTAAGTTTTTTTCACCATAATTTTATTGAAAAGGTCGAAAACTTTTTTTTTACCTTAGCTGTAACTTTTTTCTATTACGAATTTCTTGATGAAATTTTAGGAGGCAACTTTTGAACGTATATAGATTCGAAATATGCAAAAATCTCAAAATAGATTTTTTGAAAATTTCAAAGGCGAATGTCCCCTTAAGAGATAATAAAATATATGCCAATGTTCGTCTTTTTCTCGGTTACATGCACAATGCCAGCGATTGTGCATGTTTTGAGGGTAAAACTAAAACCCATTTGAAAATCATGATCCAGCAAGAGGGTCTACCAATAGACTTTGAGTCCCTAAATGTTATTTTTATTCTATACCACGAACAGCTTGGAGTGTCTGCAGACCAAGTTATAAACGATCTGAAAGTCTATGCCTCACACGTTTCTTCAAAATATATTTCCCACCTTCAAAGAGCAAGGGAAGATTTTAACAGGTATCGATCCTAACAGAAAATTTTCAACAGATGGCCTCAAACTTTTTTACCATAACGTTGGTGGTATGAGAGGCAAACTAAATAAACTCTTCCTTGACGCCAAATCTTGCCAATTCAATGTACTTACTTTTACAGAAACCTGGCTGAATGATTCCCATAAAAATGAAGAAATTCTTGATGGTTGCTGGACCATATATAGAAATGATCGTAACTATCTGCAAACTGGACAGACAAGAGGTGGCGGCGTGCTCATTGCTACTCAAAACTCCTTGCCAACTGAAATAGTTGAAACTGATCCACATAATAAATTTGACCACAAATTTGTCAGAATTTCTTGGTCCAAAGGTTTTCTTTATGTAGGAGCTTTCTACATTCCACCTAGTTCAGACGACGCCGTGTACAATGATATATATGAAACCATTTCTTACATAGTATCATCGCTCAAAGATGACAAGATTATAATAATGGGAGACTTTAATCGCCCAAATTTAAAGTTCACGGCTGATGAAAATGACAATATCCTCCTTCCGGTTAATATACTTAACACATCCGATCTAAATCTTGTAAGTACATTTTATAGCAATGATTTGCAGGAAATCGCTTCGACTTCTAACCAAAATGGTAATTGGTTGGATCTTATTTTTACTAATAGTTACGAAGATGTAGTGGCTTACCCAACCACTGCTGCAGAGCATTTTTTCTCCAACACTCTTCACCACTCTGCGTTTACGGGCGAGCTACCTATATCTGATTTGACGATTTCCCAATCATACAACAATTCCGTTGTATATGATTTTCGAAATGCTGATTATGGGAGCATTAACCACCATCTAAACAACATTGACTGGAATAGTACTCTTTTAACGTTAGAATTAAACGATGCAGTTGATTTGTTCTACCAGTTGGTTTTCGATGCGATTGAGATGCACGTGCCAAAGATAAAGAAAAAAGACAAACTGTCTGAGCCATGGCTGGATAGAGATCTGAGGAGTTTACGTAATCAGAGAAACAAGCTTTATAAGATAATAAAAACCGATATCAATGTTAGCAATGATATCAAGGAAAAATATAATGATATTGCTCAAAAATTTCAAAGGCAGTGTCACCAGGCATATGAAAATTATGTAAATATAGTCGGCGAAAATATAATTCATGACCCGAAGAAATTTTTCGACTTCGTAAACACCAAGCGAAAATCTTCTGGCTATCCCACGTCCATGTACAAATGCAACTCAGTTTCTTCTGATCCACAAAAAATATGCGATATGTTTGCCGACCATTTTCAAGAAGTTTTTTGTCAGGCCAGAGGATCATCTACCACATCGCCACTTTCTCAAATCTGCCAGTCGTCCATCGCTAATAAACTTTATTTAAACAGAGAAGACATTTCAAGGGCCATGATAGAACTTGATATGAAAAAGGGTCCTTGACCTGACCTATTACCTCCAAGCTTCCTAGTTAAGTGTGCAGAAACGATCATATCACCCTTGTATTTAATTTTCAATAAATCGCTGTCATGCGGTACATTTCCGCGTTTCTGGAAATCAGCCCATATCACGCCGATTCTTAAAAGTGGTGATAAACGCTCAGTAGAAAATTATAGAGGCATCGCCATTTTGTCAGCTATACCCAAGCTGTTAGAAAAAATTGTTTGTGACAAACTTACAATCGTTATTGATCCTCTCCTAAACGAGCAACAACATGATTTCAGAAAAGGCCGGTCTACTATCTCCAACCTAATGATAATAGTCTCAAATGTGCTTTGTAATATTAATTTCGAATATCACCTGAATAATCAGCTCCTGAAAAATGTTGATAGTGTCGGGGATCTCGGTGTCATCCTGGATAAAAAGCTGCGTTTCAATCTTCAGTATGACAGAGTTCTTGCTAGAGCTAGCAAGCAGCTAAGATTCATTAAAAGACGTGCGAAAGAATTTAAGAACGTATGGGTTACAAGGTCTCTCTTTATGTCTTTAGTTCGCCCTCTACTCGAATACGCCTGCATCGTCTGGAATCCTTTTTTCGATATCCATAGCAATAAACTGGAATCTGTCCAAAAGCAGTTCGTGCTTTTTGCCTTGAGAGATCTCTATACTCCACATGATTTCGAAAGTCTTCCAACTTATAGTTACAGACTTAAACTCTTAAATCTGGCAACACTTTCTTCAAGGAGAGCGGTACTATCCTCATGCTTCGTCTTCGATGTTTATTTATTTATTTATTAATGTCCAAATCAACAGATCAACAGAACAAATCCAATTATAGATTAGACATAACAAAAATAGAGAAAAAAAAAAAAAAAAAAATATATATATATATATATATATATATATATATATATATATATATATATATATATATATATATATATATATATATATATATAAAGCAAAAAGGCACAATAATGAGAGTTAAAAAGAGAAAAATTAAATTAAAAAAAAATAATAATTAAAATCAAATGAAATTCAGAAAGGAAAAGTGATCAAAGGAAAAAAACCGAAAAAAAAGATACAACAAAAAACTAAATCATGACATATTTCACGTGCCTGAAAGAACGTTATTTTTTAGAATATTTTTAAACATAGCTAACGATCGAGGCAGAGGACCAAGGTGACGAGGCAAACGCAAAAGGGGAGAAAAGAAATAGGTGTCGGTACGGGCAAATGGAACATTAAATTTGAAAACTGTTCTATTAAGGGGTTACCCCCACTTGTAGCGCAATAAAATAGGTCATTTTCATGAATTTTTTTTGACAAAACTACGAAATGTTTTTAAACGACTGTTATATTTTCTTAAAGTACATACTTTAAACACCTTTCAGTAATTTTTGAAAAATATTACATGATTTAATTACAAATGGCCGTCAAAACAATGGAATTTTAATTTTCACCTTTTGCGGTGACCGAAATTGTGTCGAACTGGATCATCTGAAACCGAAAATAGCGATGGACTTAGTTAAATAACAGTATAAACTAGTGTTTGATCGAAGGATTTAAAACAATATCCATTTTTCACAAAATGGCGGACATTCAAAGTTAATATTTCGATTTACTTAAAAAAAATGGTCATCTTTTTGCTATAAAACGGCCATTTTTTATTTAAAAAAAAAAATCGAACGATCAAGCACTACATTTTTATGTATTAAATAAGCCTGCTAAGTTTCAAAAAGATCGGTTCAGTAGTTTTCGAGTAATTTTGGTCACCGACTTCAAAGATGTCATTTCGAGAAAAACGCGTTTATAAGTATAAGTAACGGTTGTATAAGCAACAGTTTCTTCTCTTTCAACGAAAATCGATATTTTTTTTTTGACTCAGGAGTGTCCATACAAAATTTCAGGTCGATCCGAGCAAAATTAACGAAGTTATCGGCTTAACAATACAAATAACTCAAATTCATATTTTCGCGCAAATCGCGTGCTATAGAGTTCCTTTCCCGCTTTATTAGCCGCGCGCAGCTCTCATATACGTAATAGTAGTCTTCCCACTCTATCCACACCTGTATGTGCTATATTTGTGTAAAAACACTTATATATGTGACTTGTAGTAGTATACATTCATTTCATCGAGCAGTTACGGTACATGTGTTTCGTAATTTTTCACGCACTTTTGTTGCAGTTAAAATTTTAAAACGCGTTTTTTGAGGAATTTTAGTTTTAAAGTCGGTGAGACATGTAACTCGAAAACTACTCGACCGATCTTTCTGAAATTTTGCACACTATTTCTGTGGGCAATTAACTAGGTAACGCTGTCGAGATATTTTTTGTTTCTTGCTTTTTTTTATTTATGGAATTTTTTACAACTGAAAACAGAAATTTCGAAAAAAAAATTTCCGTTTTTTTCGTTTTTTTTGACTTCAAACTTATACTAAAAAATAAATAATCTACATATTTGGAAAAACTCGACAGCGTTACCTCAAGAAACTCATAAACTAACGAAATATTTTTGGTTTTTTTGTTTACAATGATCCAGTCATTAGTTATGTGTCTCACCGCAAATCAACTCTTTGTCCTGAACGAAAATGTCAAATTCATGTCACGAGCTTAATTTTCGATATTTTTCAATAACATTTTTTTTGGATACTCTTCAAAGGTTGTTTTTTACTGTAGGTATTATCCCAATCAAGTTACTATTAACAGTTCTCTAAAAAAAATCTTGAAAATGGGTATAAAATGTGCTGCCCTGAACAATGGTTTGGTTATCCAAATTATCCTTTGTCAATTTCGCGCACATAAGAAGCGAAGGAACGTGGCCCAGCCTTGCCAAAATATACGATTTGATATCTTCAGCCGTTGTAGAGTATGCGAGCCGCGATACAAATATTTGTAACGGTGGACGCACAACTGTTAACAAAGGAGCGGCACGGGAAAGATCAGTCACCGGAACCGGTGTGATGGCCGATGGCTGACTCGCGCTCTTCTTAGCACTTGTGGATTTAGTCGGTGAGCAGACCACAATATCGTTGGTTGGCACGGTCGGAGACTTTACACGGTTTTCAGGCTGCAGACATTCCTGTGTGTTGAAACCTGCAGATGGAGGCAATAATAGTTGCAATGGCTGCAACTGAGGCAGCAAATGAGGCTTCGAAGCAGTAGATTGAACCCGCGAACGTGTGCGCATCCCTGTCGGGGAACCAGTTGGGCTCGGTAAAACACAGTCATTATTCAGCCCTCCGGATGAAGATATTGAAGGTTGCTCAACGTTCGCAACACGGACCAGCAGATCAATCTGGTGTAAAGAAAATCGTCCGATAATTTAGCAAGAGATCTAGCTAGCGTATCGATGGATGACTTAGCGGATCGAAGACGCGAAGCATAGGACGCCATAGAGTGCTTTCTACATTTCACGCAGAACCAGTACATCCCCGAGTCTCGATTAGAGATCACATCAGTGCACTTGCCCGGCAGCGAAACACATTTGGAATGGAACGTCAATGAGCAAAAGCCAGCACACGTCACCATAGGTGAGGTATCCTTCTTGTCCAAGCAGCAAGCAGCATCACAGAGTGCCATAATGTTCAATTATAGATGTATTTACCACACAACAAATGAAAAGTGTCAGTATTTCACACACGCTACACTCGAAGGGGCACTCCACGCGGTAAAGTTAGTGACAGCACGCAAAGCTTAAGGCGGCAAGCGGTAAAAATGCGGAAGCAAAGATCTCGTCGTAAGAAAACGCCACTATCGCACTAGAATACTAAACGGCGACGTGTAGAAGAAATACGCGAAGCTTTCAGAAATATGAGTTAAGGCAAAAGCGACGGGCGGAACAGGTCAATTCAAAATAAAATAAACACGGAGCTCGCGACAAGCAGCAGTGTTCGGATGAAAGTTCAATTGTATATGAGGTTTGGTTAACGTAGAATATCTTAGTAATAAAATCACTTTCAATAATCTTGTAAGACAAACTAGGCACACACGTCTCCTCAATGAGCATCAACATCACACTATCTATGGAGACAGGGAGCCAATAAATAGATGCTGCAAAATATTTAACAATGTTTCGGAGTACTATTCCTCTTCTATCTCTAAACCTTTATTCAAAAAAATATTATATACTGCTTTAAATTCTTAATCCAAACTATTTCTCTTGCCATATTGAATTAACTACCAGACAATAAAGTCTACTGACACTTAGAAATGTTATTGTAATTTAGGTTAAGGAAAACAGTTTAAGTTTACATTTGTTACTGTTTTGTTACCTTGTTTGGTTAAATAAATAAATAGAAATAGAATTAGTGAACTCCATAAGGTTGGTCGATGTAGAGCGACCCTTGATGAATCCATGCTGCTCAGGAGCAAGTATGGGCTGTAGAGAAGGATAAATTCTATTGTAGACAAGACGTTCAAGGATTTCACTAAAGCAGCAGAGGAGGGATATATATATATATATAATAAATGGAAACAACGGAAGGATCACCACGTTTGAAGATTGGGAAAATATTGGCGGACTTCCATAAAGAAGGGAATACACCAGATGTAAGGCTAATGTTGAAAAGGATAGCTAAAGGAACACAGAGCGAGGATGAGAGGGAGATAGTGGGAGCTATCGAGGTATTCAGAGGGTTTTTTTTAAAGGGGGAGGGAAAAAAGGCAAATCACAAATAGCCTGAGGAGTGGAAGCAGTAACATCATCAAGATACATAGGGCCTTTCCGAATTGTCGTCTTCACCTTGGTCTTCAGCTTGTTATAAGAGAATGTGACGTCACATCAAGTTTAGCTTGTCCGAACAGTTTATCTTCGGCTTGACATTTCTCCCCTGTATAACAGTTTAGGATAGTCATCTCGCCTTAGACGTCATGATACCGTGTTTGATCCAGAGAAATGATAGCACTTGTTTTGCTAAACTAGTATCTTGTGCCGCTATTGATCAAATGCTTTCGAAAAATCACGTCGAATTCACGAAAAACATTAATGTGACTTCTTATTAAAATGGTAAGTAATTGATTTGAAATAGCTATATATTTGTTCTATGAAAGTATTGAGCCCTAGCTTGGTGAATTATTTGCATTTTAGGTGTTCGAAAGACTCTCAATCCGAATGGGCGAGCCATACCCTCTACCATTTGGCCGTTCTACGGGGATGGCTGCAACATTCGACTTTTGAGCCCACAAACATTCCTTCAATCCATTTATGTAATGAATGCAGCGCTGCAAGAGTTTTCCACAGTATGGTTAGTACTAATGCCTATTTAACGCCTCCGAATAGTCAAGGATTTGCGCCTCATTACGACGTCATCGAAGCGTTTATTCTTCAAATTGAAGGTGAAAAACCCTGGAAACTTTACAATCATAGGTAATTTCGCTAGATTCTCATGAGATAATTCTATGAGTATTTTTTGCAGATCTGAGAATGAGAAGCTTGCACGAGTTTCATCCTTAAATTTTACTCAAGAAGAAATCGGCGAACCTATTCTGGATAAAGTATTAAACCCGGTGATGTATTGTAGTTTCCTCGAGGAACGAATCACCAGGCGTGCACAGAACCCGGTCATCATTCACTGCACATCACTGTTAGTGTGTATCAAAAGGGTAAAGTGAAATATGGTTACGAGATTACATTAGACACACACGTCCGGTTGCTAAGGGTGAATATACTGCGAATTGTTGAAGAGAACGATACAATACGAGTTTATTATTATGTTGATAATTAGAGCTTGCTCGGTTACTAAAGTCGAATATATTTGGTGGTGTTTGTTTGTTTGAATTTGAAGCTAACAAGAAAACAAATTGTTAGCAAATTGTCTTTCATATAGCGTTACTTCTCATGGGGAGTAAATGGATTTAAAATACTAAACACTCTCATCGCAGCACTACAATATCCAACATTTTCTTCTGCTTATTAAAAGTTTAGCAAATGTGAAGATATTTAATGAGAAATATAAAACATATTTTTATTTAAATACCGATTCTTTTTAAAAACTGTATATATTTCAATTTTTCACATATTTCGAATTTTGAAGGTGTTCTGTTTTCTTGTTCAGTGCTTATAAGACGTTTTTTTTATGCTAAGTACATTCTTTTTCCAAGAAACTTGGTTGGCTTTTAGTGTAAGCTATCGGATTCGGATAGTAATATATGCTTCGTATCCAGTTTCATTTCATTGTTTTTTAACGGAATTATCGCTCCTCTGATTTAGTTACACTAACATATTTTAATTTATGTTTTTCCACTTAGCCCCTTTGTATGGTGTATATCCAATTACCATATATTTGGTACAGTTAGGGCAATGGATATTCGGGTTGTGGACATATGCGAGAAGAGTGTACTGCATGTATTATGTAACTGTATCTTGCATTTAGGTACAGTAACTTAGAACTAGTACTAATTACCGCTAAAAGTACGAAACTATCCCTAATTTTAATATCTGAATTTAAATGTATGAATTTAACTGGTCACTGTTGCTTATTTGCGTATTACTAACGATTTCAACACAAGGATTCTTCCTCATGCTGAAATCATTATTATGGAGAGTATCATCCGACCACCGGGGCAGTTGGGTTGTAGATGAGGCTAAACCTAATTCAAAAAGGATAGGTTTCGATCCGGAGAATGACTATTATCTAAATTGACTATTACCTGAAGACACATAGCAACCAATAGCAACACAATTATTTTCGTAGTTCCATCGCCGTCTTATGGAGATCGTATAGTCATTTACGGAATATCTGGTATCCTCATCTACAAGTGTACATCATTTCAAGAGCAAATTACAATTATGCAAAAATATCTAAACTTACAATCGAAACGGTCGTAGTGCATGTGAGCCCAGACTTGCTATTCGACGAGCGCTTCGCGTGGTAAAGCAGGAACGACAATGTGATCGATTATTTCATTTGTCGTACAACGTTCCCATTGCCGACAAGCTTCGGAAATTCAATTCGTATGTGCTGTGAAGCAGATTCCTTGTACCACATCTCGTAGCTGACCGTTGGCATTCATTGCTTTCGCTATGCGTGCAATATGTCTCAACGCTAATTTACATTGGGATCGTATTCCACCCTCAATCAGTTTCATGCTGCCAGGTACAAGAGCACAGTCTTTCAGTCACCCACCAGTCGCCATGTTTGCCGAAATGTCATGACAAGACAAGACAGAGAATCCGGACAGTCTATCTTGATCTTCTATAACTGTTATAATAGGTCAGCTAAAACGCTGACGTCATAACCTGTTATACGGAAATCAAGGTCAAGTCGGAGACACGAATTCGGAAAGGCCCACAGAATCAATTCGTAGAATCAAAGAAATCCCGCATTGTCTGCTTGAGCACTTTTTTAGCATTAGAAAGCAAACTACGGAATTCCTTATGGTCAGTGGGTGAACCCGTCTTCTTCAGCTTTTCACGAACTTTTTCTTTAGCTTTAAGAGCATCTGAAACTTCCAATGTGAGCCAAGGTACATCATTAGGTTTGAGAGGACGTTTAATGGGAGTAAAAGATAAGGTTAGAAAAGAAAGAGTAGAACTTGGACAATACAGAATCAACATCCAATCCTTTGAAAAATGAAAACCAATTGATATGATTGATTTCAGAGGACATTTTTGAAAGCCAGCTTATACTGGTTTTGCAAGTAAAAATCAATCAATGTAAAGTCATGTAAAAATCAATCAATGGCTTCATTTCTTACTCGTCTCTGTTCTACTGCAGACACCATTGGTCAATTAAAGAGCTCTTTTGTCAGATTATCTGAAAAGCTAGATGCGGCTCTTATCAAAATCTCCGCGCACGAGCAACCTTCGGCTTCTTCGATGTCATTAAAATCTGTTCCTTCGGACATTAATGCTGCTCCAAGCTGCCCTACTGTTGTTTCTCCAGTAGCGATGCGAAATCGTGCCCTGCAGCGGACATTACCTTCAAAACAAACTGACCAACAGCCTCAATTCCAGTTGGACAAACACCGGAGCAGTTTTAGCATAATGCGGTTACCTCAATCATCAAATCTTCAAAAACTTCAACCTCTTGGAAATCATACCAACTCTGCCCATCATATCATATCATCAATCATGCTATCTAATCATCTGGTCCAGTCTTGCAGTATGCTAATCCATCCGTGAGCCTATCATCTTCTCAACCTTCATTCCAGCAAACCGCTATGTCGAATGATACTCCTACACCAGCAACGTCCTCATTTGCGTTTAATGCACTCACCATTAAGTCATTAACAATAGTGAAACCTCCACTGCAAGTGTTTGTGTCATGCTTCGCCTACAGCACGTCAGCGGGGCATATTCCATCGTATGTTGCGGCTAATTTGGAGTGTGTTCCTCCTCTCCTTACAAGCAAAAGCTCACGAAGAATAACATCGACAGTCAAACTATCGCCTCATTCTGGGTTACTGTTTCTCCTGATTTCGGCAAAGTTTTCCGGAACGACTTCTGGTCTCGTATGACCAGTCGGTCTCATGCTTCGCAGAATTTTTGTAGTTAATAAGCTCAGTTCCAATCTATGTATACTACGAGAAAGTTCGTGGACTTAAGACTAAGCTAAGCACGCTGAATCTCGCCTCTACTTTCTTCTGACTATATCATCTGCTTAACCGAAACATGGTTAACTGGGGATATTTACGATAATGAGCTGTTTCATTTGCACACAGTCTTCTGCCGTGATCGAACTACATTAGGAAAAAGCGATGGCGGTGGTGTGTTAGTTGCTATTCACAGGTCTCTTCAAGGAACACTCTGTATGGACTTCTCTCCTCCTCCTCCTATTGAATGAATTGTTGTATGTGCTACTCTTGCTCCC
>OZ022266.1:92490464-92517964 GCA_963978885.1 Nemotelus pantherinus | reverse complement strand
TGTATGTTGCCTCTTTTATGCTCTGATTAATTAAATTAGAGTACAAATGGAGCAAGATCGACGTGAAAATTCTTTCAATACATGACTTTTTACAAAGAAGTTATTATAATTTCGCATAGTTGAATGAGCTCACAGCTCATTCAAGGATAAACGACAAAGTCAAAGTATCATTAAGCGATATTTATATGAATTTTAATTTTGTAATTTAACGATTTTAGCTAGAACTACCATATGATAGACACCACTTAAATGATCATTTATGACAAATGATCATTTAGGCAGCGCTGTGTCTACTATTTATACAATGAAAAGAAAAAATCAATACAACTCATACACTTGACTATTTTTTGATAATTCGCCGGTCTCCGGTACGTGACGAAATAGGATGCAGTGCCAAACAGCGACCACCCATTGTCGTAATCTTGTTTCCTTAATTCATGGGTTGAAAGTGGATGAAGACGAGATCGGGCGTGTCAACTGGTTAGGAGTGAGGTGCGAACGTGAGACCAATTTGGACGTGCTCGGTTCGGACGGCGGCTTGTTGCCACCACGAATAAACAGTAATATTCATTAAATGAGCAAGTTCATCTTATGTTTTCTGGCCTGACTATTACTCGAGTTGTTTGTTACGCGACCCTCAAATAAGAACGCCATCATAAACTTAATTTGTTTCTGAAATTGCACAAAGAGTCGAAGACGATAATTGAAACCGTTTTAATTAACTTGTGAATGATTAATAAGTGATTAAAAGATCAGTTCTTGAGATGTTTTTTTCTCGATGAAGAGATGAGCAAGGATGTGCAATAACCATGCTATAAATTAAGTGAGGCGTTTATAGTTTTGTTGGGGAAAAGAAGAATATCACAACAGTTACAGTTGGGGATTTTGGTGACAAGTTTATCTCAACTGATTTGAGGCGAATTCACTTGTGGATTAACGAATCGCTCAGCATCAGTTTTATTTGCTTCGAAGATTGCACACGACCTTAGCGGATGACTCAGAAACATAGTCAGTGTTGTAGTCGTGCTGTTGCTTTGTGTGATCGAAGATACATTATCTGTGTCATCCAGGCTGACACGTTGTCGCAAATTGATCGATGTGACGTCTTGTCAGACTTGTCATCCAGTCCGCAACAAATATATACCAACTTCAATTCGACAATCGCAGAAACCGTGCTAGCTGTTACAGTATATAAATCGAATCTTAAATCTTCGCGACTGATAAAAATCTATAAATAAAACGAAAACGTTCTTTTTGTCTTCGCCGTCGTAAGTATTATGATTCTCTCCTGGCTGTAAATTGTCCGCAAGCGCATATACCTGACTTCATGCCCTCGAAAGTGAGTTTACTGGGCCGTGATCGTCCGGAACGACAAAATTTTATCAAATTATTTCAGTCGTGCAGTTTATTTTGTATAATAAATCTTAAATATCAGGATAGTTTCGCGGCAACTAGGAGAAGTTGTGAAATTCATTGCAAAGTGTGACCCGCTGGAGCTGGCGTTTGTTCATATTGACGTTATTTTTGGTATCCTGTACACTTCGGTGGACCAACACGCACCGTCGAAAAATTATCGACTTTAATCAATCACGAAAACATCAAATTCAAAATACATTTATTCTAATCGCAAGTATCCTATCATATTTCCATTCTAATTACCAAGCACTCTTATTATATTCGCTGCGTAGAGTAAGTTCAAAGCGAGATTTAATTTCAAGTCGATGGTTCGTTGTTTGAAAAAGAAAAGTGTAGCATCTCACCAAGAAAATGAAAGTAAAGACAAATGTGGAAGAATTTATGAAAAACGAATAAAACAAAGAAACATGTCTGCTGATTAAACGATATCTCCATTTAAACATTCTAAAATGAGAAAACAGTTTCAAAACAAAGTGCAGAATTTGCTTATTTTAAGACATTGGAAGCTGTTTTAAAGTTCATCCATGTGAAAGAAGAGCTAGTTGTCTATTGATTTTTCGAGTTTTTTTATTGATAAGAAGAAGAAACAAAAGCGATATAATGATTTTTAATCGTATTATTATCAATTTAGTCCGCAAAGTATGCATGCAAGTATGTTGGTTATGTTAATAACAATATTCATCAGTGAAAATTTCTCGCTCTACGAAACAAGTGAAATTACTAGAAAGCCGTGCTTTTAACTAAATTTACAAAACACTTTTTACTAGGATAAGAGCGTTCATTAAAGCAATAAATACAAACGACCTTTGACTTGAAGGCCAACGACTAACTAAATTCATAAACAAATATCAGGGTAATTCATGCAATAAACAATTCTTTTCATATATCACAGTAATTCATGCAATCGTCTTGCAAAAAAAAAAAAAAAAAAATTAAGAAAATATTCTTTACCCTATAGCTTAAAACCTTCTGATACACAAGCTTTTACAAGTTACAGTTTAACGCATAACACCTGTTACGTAAAATGCTCGAGTTAAGAGTTCCTTAAACCATACACAAGTTAAAGGTTCACTCAATCATTATATTTTCTATAAATCTACTATATAATATCTATGTTACACTCAAATAACTAGGAATTAAGATTTAATCAAACAGTATAAAAACAAAAAAAAGAAGATTAAATTGATATGTATTTGTAAATGAGAACAAAGATTCAAAAGTGAAAAGCCATTTTAGGCGATAGTTTTGATCGAAACTATGCATGAAACATATATCCAAGAACATCAATTTAAAACAAAACAAACAACACAAAAAACAAAAAAAAACTGATAGAAATTATTGAATGTTTCTTTTGTATTTCTAATAAAATTAGCGTAAAACAAAAAAAAAAACACGAAACAACAAACTAAATAATCCATTAATACAAGTATGTATTGTGGAGTTGCTATTGAAATTCATATGACGTTTGAAGATGAACGAAACTGAAAAATATTCATAATACCCACACATAGAATCTTTTGTATTTCTAATAAAATTAGCGTAAAACAAAAAAAAAACACGAAACAACAAACTAAATAATCCATTAATACAAATATGTATTGTGGAGTTGCTATTGAAATTCATATGACGTTTGAAGATGAACGAAACTGAAAAATATTCATAATACCCATACATAGAATTTTTTTTTAAAGTCCATTTTATTCGCTTAAAAAAAAAATAGGGAAATAATAAGAATGAATTCATAAATTAAACTCTTTGGCCTTCTTATTGGGCGAGAGCCCGGGAAGATTTTTCTTTCAGGTTCGCGAGGCCTGGCTGGCCAATGACGGGTTAGAGTTTAGTTCCTTGACTTACAGTTTAGACGGGACGGATACTGGCCAAGTAGAATAGATTTCATTTCTTTTTGGTATTAGCTTTTTGAATTGTGAATTTATGGCCAGTATCAGCGGGTGGAGGACCCCAGACCATCGGGGTCAGGGCTCCACTACCATCGGGGGCCCGGGGCTGTCTGCCTCACCCGGGTTCCTCTGAAAAGAGAGGCAGCGTTTTTCCCTTTGTTCCTTTTTCAGACTTTTCAATTTTTCTGGCTCCGTGCGTCGTCACGAGCACTGGGTCTGCTTAGTCAGCCCATGTTGCAGAGCCATGGGTGGTTTCGTTTACGGAACTATGCCCCCTTTTTCCCTGGGTATTTTTATATACCAGTTTGCGGCTACGTATTCATGACGGATGAATCATAAGTGGCATCCCGTTTCTTCTGAGAGCAAACCATCCCCATTACTTCATGAACCCACCCCAGCCGCAGCGAGCTAGCAAAGCGGCACCCCAGCATCCGTCAGGGTTGGTAGAAGGGTGCTCCGCCAATGCGGACGAGGGGCCTTCACGGCCATTTCTAGGGCACCCTGCTCTCGGGGCGATTCTTTTTTTTTGTTTTGCCTCTTGAATAGCAGCAGCCATTCCTCCACTTGTGCTGGACCTTGGCCATCTTGGTTCCGGACTTCGGTCTGGTTCTGAGTTGTGCTAAATCCAGCACTCCTCTAACGATAAAATCGCTACATGTTCTCTGGGAGAAATGGTCACCCTCATATTTGTAAATTTCTTCGAAATTTGTGGTCCAATTTAATTCAAGATAAATTCAAAGTCTGTGGTAGACATTCTGCAATAATTTGCAAATGCAATTGAAGGTTCTCGGATGAAATCTGCTAGCATGTCGGTACGACTGTATCTAAACAAAATACCATGCTATGATGTTTAATTTTTACGTAAAATTAAAAAGTATTAACCTCATTCTGCTTTTATTCAGGGATTGCATCCACCATCTTCGTTTACGAGGATTTTTATTTTTATATAATAAAAAAAAACACCCGCAAATATAGTGTATGCTGCACTTGCAACAACCGCTTTTTCCATTTTCACTTCTTCAAATAAATATGGGTGCGAATATGCGACGCTTAAGCTCAAGAAAGTGTGTCGAACGTTACCGCACACTACACGCAACATTTAAACACGTCGTCTGTATGAAAAAAGAAACACGTGTTCGGGCTTGAGGCATCGTCTGGATGGATTATGCCTTTCGAAAAGAAACTTGCCACACTTGCGACACATCTCCGGGTGACACATATGTGGCAAGTGATCCCATGTTTGGAGCCGCCTTTAGCCGTGTGAGAAACCAGACAAACAAACTTTACAAACTAATACAGAATCAAGTCGGCGTTAGCCATCGTATTAAAGAGGAATACGCTCATGAATTCTATACTAAGTCTCACGAAGCGTGTGACAGATACATTAAAGCTACTGGCAAGAATATAATCCGTGACCCTAAATTTTTTTTTAGATTTTGTTAATATGAAGCGGAAAATAACCGGTTACCTCTCTTCTATGTTCACTAAAATTTAAATTAAAATTCGATGATTTCTTCTTATCTTCAGGGGATATGCAACTATTTTTATTATTTTAAGAAGTTTTGTTAGCAGTTAGCATCCTAGCATTGTATCGATTCCCGGGTGTGACTCAAACAATTTTTGCTGAGACCATATCCAAATATTTACTGTCATTATGGAGCTTGACAGTAACAAGGGCCCTGGACCTGATCTCCCTCCTACTTTTCTGATTAAGTGTCTATAACAACTGATCTCGCCGCTTCATATTACATTCAATAATTCTTACACATATTATATTCAATAATTCTTCTACATATTATATTCAATAATTAATAGCTTCTATGCTATTTCCATCGTATTGGAAATCTTCTTCTGTTACACTAATTTATAAATATGGATATAGACGTTTTATTCAAAACTATAGAGGCATCACCATTCTCTCCGCAATTCTCAAACTATTTGAAAAAATCATCTACTGCAACCTTCTCGTCTGGTGGACGTTCGACTGAACGAGCAGCACCATGGATTTAGGAAAGGTCGTTCTACTACCACTAATGCTATAGTGCTTGTTTCTGATGTATTATGCAAAATGGAGAAAAGTTATCAAAGTGACGCAGTCTTTACAGACTTTAGCAAAGCATTCGACCGAGTTCATCACTCCATTTTGATCCTCAAGCTGCAGCAGTTCGGAATCGCAGGATCTTTACTAAATTGATTTAGCTCCTACCTCTACGACCGCTTTCGAATCGTGATATTCTAATGTCCTTAGAAATAAGTCCACGTTAAATCTGGTATACCTCTCAAGGAAGCCGTTTTGGCCCTCTTCTTTTTAATATCTTTATATTATACCTATCGGAGTTTTTATCTGCCATTCCGCATCTTTTATGTAAAGAAGACCTCAAAATTTACCATGTCACCAAGCCACCATCTGACGGTTCTTTTTTTCAGTCAAAACTGAACTTTCTAGACCATTGGCTTCCACGAACAAGCTCCCTCTAAAGATTGCTAGGTGCCACGCAATTAGCTTCTCCCGAAAAGCGCACGCGTTCATTATACGTACCGCTTAAGCAACACGACACTCAGAGGGTTGACATCATATGAGATATCGGTGTTATCCTGAATGAAATGCTCCACTTCAATCTACATTGCGATGAATGCTTTCCCGAGCAAATAAACAACTTGGCTTCATTAAGCGACGAGCCAATGAGTTTCAGAACCTCTAGGTTACTAAATCCTTATAAATTTCACTCGTGCGTCTCCTTCAATATGCGTGCACTATCTGGAACCCGGATTATTCGCAGCCAAAAATTTGAGTCTGTTCAGAAGCATTTTTACTTTCCGCTATGTGAGATCTTTTCAACCCTTATGATTTCAGCAATCTACCACCATACTAGACATGGGTAACGCAGCAAATTTTGAAGCACTGATACACTGATACCGGCGCCAGAAGTGGTATCAGCGCACTGCGCTGATACCATTGCGCTATGATACCATGATCTCATTCGCCTATGTGTGATACTCACTGCGTTTCTCGGACTCACATACGGCGCTGGTAGCATTGCGCTGATACCATGGCGCTATGATTCACTCAAAAAAGAATGATTGAAAAAGCTTGTATGGGACGAGAGCAACCCACATTTGAACTTACTAATTTTCCGATATAAAATACCCAGGCTATAGTATGTACCCATTCAGGTATCTTTCCAAACGTGCGTACGCGTCGGTATATTGCTTTGCATCAAACAGACTTGAGGTAAGTATACTCAACTCATATCTTTGCTCCGCGCCAAGCCAAATGGTGTTGGCATTGCAAAGCGGCAGCGCCAACACCATTGATACCGAAGTGCGTTACTGCGCTATTAATACCGAAGTGCGTTACTGCGCCACTGATGCCGACAATCGATACCAGCGCAGTGGTATCATGGCTAATGCTTTAACGCAATTGCGCGGCGCAGCGTGTACTCATTCAGGTATCTTTCCAAACGTGCGTACGCTTGACTTTTTGATAAGTGTAAATTAGACAAGTATTAACATTATTGCTTTAATATACCATAAAGGTATTATTTAGTTGTAGTATTGAAGCATAATGAAATGCTATTGTTTTGCATCAAACTCAAACAGGTAAGTATACTCAACTCATATCTTTGCGCCGCGCCGTAGCATAGCGCCAAGCCAAATGGTGTTGGTATGCCAAAGCGGCAGCGCCAACACCATTGATACCGAAGTGCGTTACTGCGCTACTGATACCGAAGTGCGTTACTGCGCTACTGATGCCGACAATCGATACCAGCGCAGTGGTATCATGGCTAATGCTTCAACGCAATTGCGCGGCGCAGCGTGTACTCATTCGGGTATCTTTCCAAACGTGCGCACACTTGACTTTTTGATAAGTGTAAATTAGACAAGTATTAGCATTATTGCTTTAATATACCATAAAGGTATTATTTAGTTGTAGTAGTGAAGCATAATGAAATTGTATTGCTATGCATCAAACTCAAACAGACTTGAGGTAAGTATACTCAACTCATATCTTTGCGCCGCGCCGAAGCATAGCGCCAAGCCAAATGGTGTTGGCATTGCAAAGCGGCAGCGCCAACACCATTGATTCGGAAGTGCGTTACTGCGCTACTGATACCGACAATCGGTATCAGCGCAGTGGTATCATGGCTAGTGCTTCAACGCAATTGCGCGGCGCAGCGCTGCGTTACCCATGTCTAGTAAATATACTCAACTTATATCTTTGCGCCGAGCCAAGCCAAATGGTGTTGGCATTGCAAAGCGGCAGCGCCAACACCATTGATACCGAAGTGCGTTACTACTGATACCGACAATCGGTATCAGCGCAGTCGTACCATGGCAAGTGATTCAACGCAATTGCGCAGCGCAGTGGTATCATGGCTAGTGATTCAACGCAATTGCGCGGCGCAGCGCTGCGTTACCCATGTCTACACCATACGAATATCGCCTTAAGCCCCTTGCATCGAGAAGATTAATGTTACCTGCCTGCTTCAGCTTCGATGTCATCAGAGACGTGGTTAATGTCGTCTACTTAAAGGACAAGTTTGAGCTCAATCAGCCCTTGAGAGTTATAAGATCCCGACGATTGCATATTGAATACTAACACAACACAAGATATGCAGCAAACGAGCAAATAAATAGGTGCTGCAGTTTATTCAATAGCATGAACCAGAATTTCCCAACGATGTCGAAAGCAACTTTTAAAAATAACATTATCAAAGCTCTCTCATCATAGTTCCCCCTTAGTGATGGGCTCAAAAACGCCAAAAAGTTTGCAAAAAAACGTTTGGATGCACAAAACGAACGAAAAGTTTTTCCAAATAACGACAAACAGTTTTTCTAAAAAGATCATTTTTTCTGAAACGAAAATTTCTAAAGCCCTTTTTCTAAAAAAAACAATTTTTCTAAAACGAATAGTTTTTCGAACTGGTTTTTTACAACGAATAGTTTTTCTATAACTAATCGTTTTTCCAAAACGAATCGTTTTTCTAAATGAATCGTTTTTGTAAAACGAAACGTTTTTCGTTTTTCTAAAATGAATTGTTTCTCTAAAACGAACCGTTTTTCTAGAACGAATCGGTTTTCTAAAATGAATAGAAAAACGAACTGTTTGGTAATGGAATACATCGGCAGACTGGTTTTTAACGACAAACTATTTGGCTATGGAAAACTGTTTAGCTGTGGGAAATAGATGTTCAGAGGCAAAGCATGAAATTAATAGCCCTATATAAGGTTGTCGGACTTATTAGGTGCGTATTTTTGCATCTGGTTAGGGTAGGTAGCATTGAAAGTAACATAAGTTGCTGTTGTTTTGAATGCTGCTTACCAGAACCAGCTCCCGATGGCATACCACTATGTATATTGCTTCTTTACGACCATGTGTGCTGATTGATGTATGATTATACGGTTGATCAAGTAGATAATATAATGGAAAATAGGGAAAATACAAGTACCAGTTCAGTTTGGAAGCACTTGGTGCTAGCAATGAATGTTTAAGATACGATGGTGGAAGACATAATACATAAAATACATATAAAAAGAATATAATACGTAAAAATACATTGTATTGAATTAATTGAAGATTGTTCAAACTATTAACGATGCTTCTGAATTGAACTACACATATTTCAAATATTTATTTTGTCTTTTTTTTGTCGTCCACAAACTGGTTTTTTTTAAACAGTTCTAAAAAAACAGTTGTTTTTTCTTTAAAAAAAAAAGCAGTTTGTTTTTGTTTTTTGAAAACAAAAACGCCCATCACTAGTCCTCCTTCCCCCTTCATACTAATTTTCAGCTCCTATCCAAGCTATTTATTCTCCTTAATTTGTAAGCATTTTGTAAATATAGTATTTAACTGTTATTCATTTATTTATTTTTATTTTTTTTTGTTTTGCTATTTATTTATTATTTATTTGTAACTCATTTATTTATGCGTTAATTATTAGTTTTATATTCATCTGTAGCTTTCTTTGTTTTAGGTTTTTTCGTATTTTCAAACATGTAGTAAAGTTTATACCTAGCTTGGTGAAATAAATAAATCTATAAATTGACGCACGGTTTTTATTTAAATTTTACGTTTGTTCACTGGAATTTGAGTTAACCTAGCTGCGAATAGGTGCTTGAATCAAATCAGAGGTAAAGTCAGTCATGGGAACAAACACTCAACACTCGAATGCATTGAATTTAAATGAAAGAAGTTTCTACCAGCTTCAATCCAGAACTTATACGGAATACTTAACATTAAATGAAATTAAAACCCGTCCTAAACAACTATCTATGAATTGGAATAAACAACCATCTTTGAATTAAAGGAATATTACCTGCAACTTTGACAGTTTTTCTCCGGTGGAAGCTTTGAGGGATTTATGAAATTGTGCCACTTTCTGACTATAAGCATCTGTCAAGACTTGTATATGGGCGTCTTTAAGGTCCGCATAACGGTTTAAAACTATGCGATTCTATAAAAGTTAAGAAAGATATTTTAAAATAAGTTTATGGCAATTTGCAAAGAAATGTTTGTAGGAATTCGAAGATGGGGAGCATCCATCAAAATATCAAGCGGTGAAAAATGAACTATAATGAATAACAATTAGGAATTGAGGCTTCAAAAGATATTTTTTTAAAAATAGATTACTTAGACAATATGAACAATTCCACTTACAAATTGTTACCATAAAATTAGTACTATATCCTAGAACGGATTTGTAAGCCCTTTCATCTAACATTCGAAATATGATGGTAAAAAATTGCAATTGTCGTTTTAGCGCGATTTTAGCACAGCTTTGTTAGTAGAACAAGTTACAATAAAAGTAACAACAAATTAAATAGACAGCATTAAATGCCATCTTCACTTCAATACTATATTAACTACAATAATCTATTTATATATTTTGGCGAAATCAATTTGTTTTATGCTTGGACTATTGTAAGGTCTCAGAATTAAACTGAAATTCATTTTTATGTTAATGACGCGTCAAAAAGCGGCGTTAAATAAGGATATTATGCGACCATATGAAGACGTTATTTCAAAAGCAATATGACACGTACAAAACAAATGTAATAATAGATTATAGTTCACATTTGACCATAATATTATATAAACATACCTCTTCATTAGCACTATCATCAATTATTTCAGTTATTTCAGTTGAGTCCAGAGGATTTTCTTGCAATCGCGTCCACATTTTTTGCGCTGCCATTCGCTTTGCAATTTTCTTGCTTTTACCTCTGCCTGTTTCTCGATATTTCAATATGCTACACGCAATAGTAAATTGTCTCTCGTGCGGTAGTCCCACCTCCATTTCTGTAACATAAGTTGGAGGAGGCCAGCGTCGGGCCATACACATTTCCTGGAGTAAACCTATTGGATTTCCAATTACTTTCTCATCATAACTGCAAAGAGAAGCATTTCAAACAACTTTATGCAAAAAATTACTCATATGTACTTGTTACTGCCGATAGGAGTATCTTCACCGTTCGCATTCAAAGCTGGAGTGATGTTTCCTGTGTTTTCTGGCACTACAACTCCAGCCATTTTATCAATCAAAGCCTTAGCAGCTGCATGCTTCGCTTCTTTTTTTGAGCGCCCGGCACCCATGGCAGTGAAAGGAACTCCTTTATCGTTAAAAGAAACACGATATCGGAAAGTAGGTTCATGAATTGCCCCTTCGATTTGAACTAGTTCATAGCTTGGTGTTATACCACGACGGCTTAGTAGCTCTTGGAGAATTGACACCGGAGTTTTCGTGGCCATACTTGGTATTTCCTGTTGTGGGTATTGCTAATATATTTCAGGTTTTAGTAAATGGAACAAAGTGACAGCAAATTATTAGACTTTTGAAATATATTACATTCTAGTAACTGGACTTGTCCCAGCCTTTTAACTGGACTGGTATTGAATGATTTAAAAGATTCAAGAAATGCTCTATCTATATGCTCGCCGAGATATACCGAGGCAGCACGAACTCAGTCGGTATTTTGTTCACGAGTTAAAGTATGGCATTGCTATCATGTGCCAACCTTGAAGCACAATTTTTTCTTTGTAATTTACTAAATTAAAAATAACTTGAGTCAAGGATATTCGAGCAGCATTCTATTTGCTCAATTTCGAATTTTACAAATAAAATGACTGCAAATTAATGCAAGTCAGGCATGCTCGTTCGCAGAGAGAGGGAGTGTGTGGACGGCGACATAAGGCATAAATATCTCGCCGTAAGCTTCACCGAATGCCTCGTCGAACTATTCAGCGAGTATATTAATATTTATTTATATTCATATAATTTATAGATTCTAGTAAGTAGCTGCATTTTTTTGCATCAAGAGTAGTGCAAGATAGCGGTAAATTTCATACTCTTGCTCTTTGTGGAACGCATTTCGGTAAGTCATATCAACTGAACAGTTGCCACCTCAGTGATAAATTTCCCTGTAAATCTTAAATTAAATAGGATGAGTATGATTAACAAATCAATGCTGTCAACAGATTTCTCATCCTATGAGTCGAAATATTCTTCGATCAATTTTTTAAAAAGAAATTAATCTGCTTCTAATTTCCTAGTTAAGCATTTGTTGGCAAATGTCTAATAAACACAAGCTGCTAACCGAGTAGGAATGAATTAACTTGCATGCCGAATACCTACTTTACTCTGGATGAAAATTCTACTCGTAATCTTTAGGCTTATTACGATTCTTACAACGAATGAGTAAGGCTTCGATTACGTAACGCCAATGAACAACCAACGACAGTTTGGTTGCGTCCCATCTGTATAGGAAGGGGTTAAAGACAAGGGATGGATGCAGTTTAGGTAGAGTGTCATTCGTATCCAACATAAACACAGTCAAAAACATTCACACAAAAATTCCCAATGCGCTATATATTTACAAGCTCTAAAGCTACAGAAACTGCAGATACAATATAATAGATTCAGTGTTAAGTTTGAAATATCGTAATAAAAACGGATTATTTAAAGGTTTTCATTGCCCTGTTTCAATTTCAATCCTGTTTGAAACCGGTATTGCATACTAAGCTAGTGTTACCCTACTCACTGGCTACTCGATAGCAGGTGTCGTTTAAATAAAGAGAAACTCACTTTATGAACTTGAAAACTAGAAATGATTTATTAGTGGCAAAATTATAAGACGCGGCGTGGCTTTGTTTTAAAATTGGTATGGCTGCTACTACACGGTTCTTTCTCCGACTCTTAAACTCTGGTGTTGCCAACGTACGTTAAGTGATACTCTGGTGCTGCCACCAATAGGATAACTGATATTTTGTTGCTTCCAATATCCCACCCCCTGTGAGTCCTTACAGGGATTCAACAAACTCCAAAGCTGCTAGCTTGGAGACTGGGCGGCGGAAGACTCCTTGTTTTGTTCGTACTTTGACAGTACCCACTTGCCCGTCTTTGGCTGAAAAAAGTCTTGTAGCTCGTCCCTTCTCCAACAGACTCCGTGGTTGGTTGGCATCACATATAATGACTAGCTGGTCCTTTTGAAATGGGGCTACTTTTTGTCACCATTTTGGTCGGTTAATAGTTGTGGCAAGAATTCGATTACCCATCTCTTTCATAGTCGATCCTTAAGGTTTTGTGCGCACTTCCACTGCTTGTGGAGATAAACTAGTTCAAAATCAAGGCTTGGTGTTAGTGAACTATTAAAGCATCCTAATAGGAAATGATTTGGCGTAAGAGGTTCGTCATTATCTGGCGCCAGTGAATATAAAGAGCTAAATAAAAGTCAGAATATAAAGAGCTCAGACGAACAGAGGAGACTTCACAGACAGAAGAAAGCAGCCTGGCAAAAAGACCTGCTCTGTGAAATAGAAAGAGCTAGAGAGCGAGGTACGCACTAGGCGCGGAAGTTCTACCAAATAGTTCGAAAAATGACGCAGTACACACCACGCTGCACGTACTGTTGTGACAAAGAGAATAATCTGGAAGGCATTTTGGAGTGATGGGAAGTGCACTTTAGTGAATTGTTAAACGGTCAGCTCGACGAAGAATTGGAGGCTCCACCAATTCAAGAAAAATACCTTATGCTGCCGCCACCAAGCATAGAAGAGATACAAAGAGCCATAAGTCGGCTAAAATTTAGCAAAGCCCTCGGAGCCAACGGCACTCCAGCTTATCACGGACTGACTTTTATTTAAACACAAGGACCCACAGGTCCTCAAACATAAACAATATTTACAAAAATGGTGAATTGTCAACATGTGGTTGAAACCCTAAGCCTCTTAAACCTAATTATCTGTTTCGCTCGAACATTCGGCTGTCGTTCGTCGTTTTCCCACTTAGGTCGTTTTTTAAGTATTACCAAATACTCATCGCGCCAGAGACACCAGAAGTCGTCAGCAGTTTTCTGGATTCGATTCCAACGATCAAAATGACTGTCAGGGGCGTTTCGGTCATACACTTCAGGGAGTGCTACAAGTGGACGGCCAATGAGGAAGTGGCCCGACGTAAAAGGATCAATATCGTGTGACTCCAAAGCGTTGCCGCATAGTGGCCTGCTGTTGAGACAAGCCTCCACCAAGGTTAGAAACGTGTTGAACTCTTCATAGTTTAATTCACGATTTCGATTTACTGCTTCTAGATGCTTTTTGAGGCATTTGATATTGGCCTCCCAAATTCCTCCAAAATTCGGAGATAGCGGTGGGTTAAAATTCCAAGTTATGGCATTTTCAGTAGTGAATAGTAATAATTTATCATTGTAATTCTTCGGACGTAGGAATCTCTCCAATTCATCCAGTCTATTTTTCGCTCCGACGAAATTCGTTCCACGATCTGAGTAAATCATAGAAGGTTTACCACGGTGGGATGCAAATCTACTAAAAGCGGCCATAAATGCTTCTGTTGATAAATCGGAAGCGAGCTCTAGGTGCACAGCTCAAGAGCTCATGCAGATGAAAAGTACTGAATACGCTTTGCGAGGTACTTGTTTTGATGTTCGGGTCGCTCGACCATAGATATTCCGCATTGTAAACGGACCAGCATAATCGACGCCAGTGCTGTAAAATGCGGGTGAAGGATTCACACGTACGGCCGGTAGTTTGCCCATTTTTTGTTGCGGGGTTCGTCCTTCAATACGGCGCCATATAAAGCATTTTTGACAGACATATCGAATAAGCTTGCGTGCGCCAATTATCCAATAATTTCTTCGTAGTGATGCCATCATTAGAGTTGGTCCAGCATGCAGCAGTCTTTAATGTTCATATTGAGCATCCAGGTGAATCGTGATTTGTAGTGCAGGATTATCGGGTGTTTCATTTGCCTCCTGGAGCCGACCAGATATTCGAATAATACCGTCTTTGTCAATAACGGGATCTAGATGCTTGAGCGGAGAGTCGTTTTTCGTTTTTGACCACTTTGAATGCGTTTAAAGTCGGAGTGGAAGCTTTCCTATTGGCTTTGACGTATGTATACTTGCAGTGACGCTTTGATTTCTTCATAACATATGGGCAGAAATCGTATTGGGTGAACTTATTCTTTGCCGCTCGAAAGATCTCCTTTAATCATATTCATGATTCTACTGCGTACTAATCTGGTGAATCTTCGGCATAAAGCAGTGATACGCGATTCAAACAAGAATATCGCATAATGAGCGAGTATGATATGGCTGTGATATCTTCTGCGGTGAAGTCGGATACGCAAGCGTTCAGCTTCTCGTCTCTTGCGGTGGTAACACGTGTAACAGGCCATTGCCTTGGGTCTGATTCAAGCCAGTCTGGTCCATTCCACCAAAGTCGAGCTTTCAAAAGATCAGCAGTCTGCTTACCACGTGTCGCACAGTCAGCGAGGTTTTGTTTTCCATCGATGTGTCGCAACTGCTCAGCTGGGATGGTATCGATAATCGTAGCAGCCCTATTCGCGACAAATGTAGATGGGTGCGTCGATAGCCATTATAGCACATATGCTGAATCGGTTCATGCAAATATTTCCAAATTATAGTTATGCAACGATTCGATTACTTTCTGCATCACCGCTGCGCAAAGCTCTAACCGAGGGAGGAACATCGGTTTGAGAGGTGCCACACGCGTGCGAGCTTCTAGAAGAGTCGTGTGGACTATCCCATCCTCAAATGCGCGGACATAAACAGCTGCACAATAAGCTTGCATCGAAGCATCAGCAAACCCATGTATTTGAATCGAGGCAACACTCGAAGTTTTAACCCAACGAGGAACTCGCAGGTTTTTAAGCAGAGGCAAGGTATCTCGTATATCTCGCCACTTTTGTGCAAGCTCAGATGCAAGCTGATCATCCCATTCCAATTTACTGACCCAAGATTGCTGAATTATAATTTTTATAGCAATCGTCAACGTAGATAGCAGTGCTAGCGGGTAAAAAATTCTTGCTGCTTCGGAAGCTATAACGCGACGCGTTGCTTGATCAACTTCACTCAGCTTTATGCGGAAAGCAAATTCGTCATTAGTAGGGTTCCAGTCGATGCCTAGTGTTTCAATTGATTCCTCCTCAGCGCTTATTTGTTTCGTGTTCAGGGCTCGATCTTCGGACGAAATTGATGAAACAAGCTCGGAACAGTTCGAAGCCCATTTCCTCAGATGGAATCCAATAGAGCTGAGAATTTGATTGATTTGCGGATATAATTCCATTGCTTGAGTGACAGAGTCTAAACCGGAAAGTAAGTCGTCCATGTAGAAATCCCTTTGAACTACTTCGGTAATGCGTGATAGGTTCCGCTTCATCTTTCCGCCATACAATACGTTGGTACTCAGCGTCTTCGTCGCAGACACGTACCATACGATATATCTGCTTAACATCAGCGACCAAAGCGATGCGATGTAGCCGGAAACTGCGCACAATATCTCTCAGCGATCTTTGTAGAACAGGTCCAGCGTAGGCCTGTCATTGTCCGCAAATCAACAATTGATCAGATCTTTACTCTCAGGTAGGCGATGGAAAATGTCTAGAATTCAATATTCTACTGTACCACCTATTTATAGACTTTAAGGCCTATGATACTATACCTAGGGTAAAACAGTGGAAAGCCATGAGAGAATTCGGCATCCGAAACAAATTGACACGATTGTGTAGGTTGAGTATAACCAATGTAACAAGCCAAATTAAAATATCCGGATTGCTATCCAAACCGTTCAACATCTTCAATAGGCTCCAGCAAGGGGATGATATGTCCTGTCTTCTCTTCAACCTGGCGTAGGAGAAAGCAATCCGAGACCCTGACACGTCAATGAGAGCGACTATCTTCACCAAGTGCAGCCAGATACATACAGGCTTATGAAGATGATATGGACATAATTGGAAGATCGGAACTAACTGTACGAGAATCCTTCAGCCAGATCTAGCGAGCGGCACATAAACTGGGGCTGCACATAAATGAAGGAAAGGCAAAGTACATGGTGGCAACATCTGCTGGAAGAACACATAGAGTTGGTCAAACCTTCAGGGTAGTTTAGCATTAATTTGAAGTAATGAGATCCTTTATCTACCTTGGGTCAATTGTAGCAGCAGGAGAAAGCAATCCGAGACCCTGACACGTCAATGAGAGCGACTATCTTCACCAAGTCCAGCCAGATACATACAGGCTTATGAAGATGATATGGACATAATTGGAAGATCGGAACTAACTGTACGAGAATCCTTCAGCCAGATCTAGCGAGCGGCACATAAACTGGGGCTGCACATAAATGAAGGAAAGGCAAAGTACATGGTGGCAACATCTGCTGGAAGAACACATAGAGTTGGTCAAACCTTCAGGGTAGTTTAGCATTAATTTGAAGTAATGAGATCCTTTATCTACCTTGGGTCAATTGTAGCAGCCGATAACATGGAGAAAGAAATGCGCGGGCGGCCGCTCATATCCAACAAAGCCTACTACGGTCTGTCAAGACTCTTTAAATCCAGAAATCTCAGGCGAACATCAAAGACCATGGTCCTGCCAGTACTCACGTATGGATCCAAGACATGGGTGCTTGGCAAAAGGTAGTCTAACCTCTCTCTCTTGCGGAGAATCTTTGGACCCATGTGTGAAGAAGAGCGACTCCGGAGTCGCTACAACCATGAGTTGTATGCTATGCTAGAAGAAGGTATAATTACTAAGAAAAAGCTTGGTAGACACCGGTGGGCAGGCACCTAGCTCAAATCAGCGCAGAGGATCCTGCTCGGAATACTCTTTGCGGCTGATTTTATGGCAGCCAACAGCGTGGGAGACTTTACTTGCGCTGGAGAGATGACGTTGACCAGGAGGCTCGGAGCTTAGATGTGTTCAAGTGGATGATGTCGGCTCGGGATCGGGACCGATGGAAAAATTTGGTGACGGAGGCCAGAATCGGACACCGGTTGTAGCTCGGATGACGATGATTCAAGGACCACAGTGATACCGCGTATACGTGAATAATTTTGCATTAGTTGCACCACCTTAATTTAATATTTAATTTTTCTCTCGTATTTTTTACTACTAGTATTGTAAATAAATCAGTTTTATTAATGTATTTCTAAGGATAAATATTCAATTTCGCAACCTAGCTTCTTTTAATATTTTTTTAGCTGGTATTATTTAACTAAAATTCATTATGCGACAGTGATGTATTTAGATGCTTATACTGATTGACGATTAAAGAACTTAAACAAGATATACATTAAAATCGAACTTTTTCGTGGACATGTTGTGTAATGCAGTGTCTATAAAACCATAATACGTAATGAAGTGATATATACCTCGCTGTTACTGATCTGAATTTTCATACTACTCCATTTGGACTCTGAAAAAAATCGTGTTATTTCCTCTGGTGAAGTAGTCTCGACTGTAACATTAACTTTTCCGTAGTAAAAATGTGTCACAACTTTGATTTGATTGCGCTCCAGCAGACCGTAGACCCTAAAATTTCGATTAGACATGAGTAGCGCTGCGCTGCGCTATTGCGCGCTAAGCTATATGAGTATACGCTATATGAGTATACATAGCTCAAGTTTGTTTGATGCAAAGCAATATACATACGCACGTTTGGAATGATACCTGAATGGGTACATAGCCTACCGGTACGCCGATTGAGTAAAGCAAACATTATGAAAAGCGAATGCGATCATGGTATCATAGCGCCATGGAATCAGCGCAATGCTGCCAGCGTCGTATGCGAGTCCAAGAAATGCTGTATCACATATAGGTGAATTTGATGGTGGTATCACAGCGCAATGGTAGCAGCGCAATACGGTGATACCACTGCTGGCGCTGATATCAGTGTATCAGCGCCTCATAATTTGCTGCGTTACCCATGTTCCATTTCGATAGCCCTTCACAACCGTTATCATTTATCTATTGTAACCTATTAAATCGATTCTATAGTTGACCGTTTCAGCAGGTGAAAACTCAATATTTATGTGTGTCATCCGCTAGTCATGCATATTTTTCCAGTTAAATATGTATGTTGATGGCTTAACACCTTCTAGCCGTTGCTTGAGTTCTTAAGCATTAAACTGGAGCTCATACAGCGTGATTACTGTTGTCAGAGGGCGTTTCTGAATTCAAGTCTTCGTCCTCATCTTCAGCTTGTTATGACAGATTGTAACGTCAGCAGAATAGTTGCGCTAATCTAGTTTAAAACAGATCAAGACGAGGTGTCCGAAATCGTTGGCTATGCTTCGTAACATTGCATCAAAGCACCTCAAGCCAACGAAAAGTCAAATCAGAATGTGAATTCGTCAACTGACGTAGATAGCTGAATTCGGACAATTCGACTTGTTTCGACGTCACATTCTGTTATAACAAGCTGAAGACGAAGGCGAAGACGTCAATTCGGAAAGGCCCAGAAATGAGAGTAGAAAACTAAGCGAAGCGGGCTTCCTCACCCTTCTGGCCTTACATCCAAGAATGTGTAATAGAACAAAAACGCTCTCTTCGATTCTCTCTGGCTTGGGCTTAGCTGTCAAAATTATTGTCAATGGTACGCGGTGTCGGTAGTGTTTCCGAGCAAAGTAAATTTCAAACGTAATTAATTGTGCGGCGGTGATTTTTCTTAAAAAACTAATTTTCTGAACATTATAAACATTAAGTTTTATATTACAACGCGAAATTACAAAAGCACTTTGTAAAATTTGAGTAATAATGAGTCGAATGTGTGTTGTGGGTTCATGCTGAAATCGGCAAGGATTTAGTGTCTTAGAAGTCTCTTCTCACAGGTAAGCGATTGTTAATATATATAATCTGGGCTAAATTTATCGTCGCGTGCAAAAGATTTAACAGGCATTGTGCATGTTTCCCGAAAATAATCGAAGAAGTTGCGAGTCGACCTTTGTTTACGCTTTCGTAAATGACAATTGCACAGCCATGTTTGCATTGTCTTCGGCCAGTGGCATAAATATCTATATCGGGCTAGAGAAGAGCAACTTGATAAATTTGAATTAAAAAATTTTTGTGTCGAAATTAATTTTAGTGAAATATAAGTTAGAAATAATATAATAATAATAACTTAGGTATTAGTGATAAAAAGTGTGTAAAGTGAAAAACAGTGAAATAAAATTAAATGATAGTTAAGCAAAAGATAATGTCAATTGTTCTGGACTACAAAGATCGTGAGGACTAATTCCGCCGAAGCCGGTCCCAAGCCCGGTTGTAAAAGGAAGAGGGGGACTGGAAAATTTAAAATAGATCTGCAGCATATGTTTAGCAGGGTAAAGTTTTTTTTTATAAAAACATGTGCTTAGTTTCACAAACACGCAGCTTAGGTGCAATTCCAGAAACGCATTTTACTCTACATACTACTTGTTGCCTACTATCATCTCAGAATTCAACCACTCTGCCGAATTCCAAGGCTTTTATACATAGCGGAAAATATGTACCCGAAATATGCTGCCATTGTTAAAATACGCATATATTTCAGAAACAGCACATGGGGTTAAACGATAAAATTTTATTTCATCTACAAACATCTATATGAAAATACAAATCTATGATAGCATAATACCAGATTCAAAATTTTCGCAATATGCAATTGCCCCCGCTCTAACCTCAAAAACTCTAATTACCTAATTACCATCATTTTATGATGGACTTTGCACTTTTTGTTTGTATGCGATTTTTGCTCTATTGCCTTCATTGATGTTCCTTTCCTCTTTAGTTCTCTACTCTCATGGCCAGAATGCATCTAAGTTATCTTCAAAATTGCAATAATATTAGATTTGGCGACGGGGAAAAAACATTGGGAGAGGGTGCAAATAAAGACGTGTGATTAGAGCGAGTACGACGATGATTGTAATAATTAAAAAAATCTAGCCTATCACCACATTTAAAACTCGGGGTCAGACGGGATGATTTCCAGAAGGAGGGAAAAACCCAACAAGAAAGTGATTTGTTGAAAATTAAATACACGGGTAAGATAAGCGACTCCATGCATTCGAGTATGAAACTAGGAGGTAGCAAGTCAGGAACAGGACCCTTGTTGACATTAAGATCTTATGGCCTTTGCAATTTCCTCTCTAGTTAAATACATTTCACAGATGATATTTGGTGGGAGAGAAGAATGTTAGACATGCTTGTACATGAACAAAATACTTCCTGGAAATACTCAGCGAACAGGTCACAAACTTCGTGAGGGCTTGACGAACAAAAGTTCTTTTTGTACATCGAAGTAGGGTAGCCCGAACATATACAGCGTCATCTAATTCTAGCGTTGAAAAATTACTAGCCCAGTCAATTCTGAGAAGACAATCCGTGATGCTCTTATAATCAGCATTACGAAAGTGTGTCAGCATTACGAATTCAGAGTGGTAAAGAGTGTTGCCAAACAATTTTCTGCGTCAACAGTTGAGTTAGCCACTACATCGTCTGTTAGTGAATATGAGATCTAACCAATTTCCATTTTGGTTAGGTGTCGGAGCTATTTGCTGCAAATCATTGCTATAAAATGTACTTACTAGATTGGAATCGCTGGAGTCAAGAAGATTAAAAGGAATGAGGTTATTATCAGTTTCATCAGCCGTAAACTTTAAATTTGGGCGATTGAAATATCCGAGAATTATAATTTTATCCTCCTCATTAAGAGAAGAAACTAGGGTAGAAATCACTACGCATACATCATTATAAACGGGTGGGATGTAGAATATTCCGATGTAAATGAAACCTTTGGACCAGGAAATGCGAATAATCTTGTGGTCAAAGAGATCATATGAGCTGCATTCGACTAGTTCGCTTGATAGCGAATTACGAACAGCTATTAAAACACCACCACCTCGAGTTTGACCAGTAGAAAGTTAGTTTCGGTCCTTCCTGTAAATAGTCCAGTTACCATCTAATATTTCTGCGTTTATGAGCGAACTGTTTGACCAGGTTTCCGTGAACGTCAGTACATTAAATTGGCAAGATTTTGAGTCAAGAAAGAGTCTTTTTAATTTTCATTAGCGTTGCGTTCCAGCTTCGCAGCTTTTTTATTCAAGTTTCCGTTTTTATCAGTAGAAACCGCGTTGGTTAGCCTGTCGAAGGAGCTTGCCATTTCTGCGAAAGTTTCGCTGTTGGCTCTGAATTGCGCCTGCTGCAAAGAGAGTAGATGGTCTTTTTCTAAATTCAGCCTTTCGATTTGGCTAATAATGCTGTCATACATACATTTGAAAAGCTTCTCTATCTGTTGGCAATCGGTGCAGATAAAATGATCTTCTATGTAGGGATGATACCAATCCCTAGGCGCATCCATACATGCTCCATGAAGCTTTCGATTGCAGAAAGCTTTGCATATAACATATTTGAATGTATTGTCAAATGCAATACAATTGGCCAAACTGCACTTACCGCTCATTTTACAACTTTGCACACAAACAACAAATTAATTAAATTATTCGGGGTTATTAACTTTTGTTTATTACAAAGTCTGCGGGTTAAGGTCTTTAATCACGAGATTTTCAATGAACATAAATAAGATACATATATACGACTCAGCAAAGATTATTAAATTGTACATTGAACACACTATGCATAAGTAGGTCACTGGGTTATATGCAATTGCTTTCACTTGCACAAAACAGCTCGCGAATAATATTAATATGTTTATGTCGCACTTTTTTAACTATATAAAAGTTTGAAGTTTAGATAGTCAAAGTCGTTGGAAATGGCGGAAATGACAAGCAACTGGGTCTCGAGCGAATATTGAAAACGGTGAACTTACATATTTATTTATTTATTAACCAAGCAAGGTACAAGTTAAGGCGGCTTTAGATATGCGGTGTTTGTCAAACACCTCCTATTCGCCAAATACCGAACACGTAGTCAAGTCATTTGGCTTGGTGCTTGCGGAATGACAAGCACAGTGAATTAAATATTCGGGGATTGCCGAATGTTTGCCAAAACTGGAACATGTACGAGCTGCTCGTCGTTGTTCCCTCCCGCAATTTTTTTGTGAAAAAACGAAATATTTGCTGCATCTCTGAGCATTAATAATTAATTATATTTGTATCTTTAAACATGGATTTAAATATGGATGTTGATTCAGCAGATTCAGTTGACATTATATGTAATTATAAATACCGAATGTGTAAAGCGGGGATCCGAACATACCCAAACACAGTGCTCGTCTACTTTGATGTTTGTTGAAAGTTCGACAAACTACGGGAATAGCGAGCACCCGAATGTTTCTGCTTGGCCTAGGGCAAGCACTAGGCGAGCAACCCAACCACACATGCGAAGTTTGCCAAACTAGGTGCTCGGTATTTGACAAACACCGCATATCTAAAGCCGCCTTTACATAAACAGTAAAAAAAGCAAAATTGGAAATTACAATGAGTACATGAAAATAGAACGAAAAATTCAATAAAATAACAAAATAAATAAATTTATAATACAATAAATAACAAATAAATAAAACATTGACATACAGCTTAGGATAAGGGGTTGCGGATGGCTTGGAAAAGGAGGATTTGAAGGATAATTTTGAGACTGTTGGAGAATACAGATTACTTATGCTATTGAATATCCTGCAGCATCTATTTATAGGCTCATTAGTCGCGTAAGTAGTGGAGTGTGGATATTCCTTAAGTAAAGGAGAGGACCTGGTGTTTCTTTCAGGGTTATTCAACACCATTTTTTTATTCAAAATTCAACTTTGATGACGCCTCTAATGACGTCGAATGTGAAGCAAGCCGAAATTATCTTTCTTCTAGATGAAAGTGTTAACAAGTTTAGATGACCCAGTCGAAACTCATAAGGAGGAAGATAATCAAAATTCTAAGGGTTGTATAGTTCTCTCAATGCAAAAAATAAGAATTGCTTTTGTATGAACTCGAGCCTACTACTGTGGATTTCAAAAGCCGGATTCCAGCAAATGGAAGCATATTCGAGAATGGGGCGTACAAGTGAGATGTATTAAGATCTTGTGACCCATAGGTTACGAAATTCCTTCGCACGTCTTTTGATGAAGCCTAGCTGTTTGTTTGTTCCGGGAACCATTTTATTATAATGCAAGGTGAAGCGGAGTGGCTCATCCAAGATAACACCAAGGTCAACAACATTTTCGACTCGAGCTAACAAATTATTCCCGAGGAAGTACGTGTTATGTGAGACGGTGCATTTTCGGGAGAAACTTATAGCTTGGCACTTAGCAATTTTCAAAGAGAGCTTGTTTTCATTGCACCAATGATCAAGTGAATCAAGTTTGGATTGGAGAAAGAGTGCATCGGATTTAGATTTAATGATATGATAGACTTTGAGATCGTCGGCATAAAGTAGATGAGGTATATTTGCTAGGACGTCAGATAGGTCACAAATAAATATATTACAAAGTGGGCCAAGATGGCTACCTTGTGGTACGCCAGAGGCAGCAGAAATATTTTTCGATAAAAGTCCGCTTCCAAATGAACTTACAACTAAAGATGGCAATATCAGGACAATATTTGTAGCACCAAATTGCACATCCCTGATCCAACCGATGGACCCAAATGTGATCAGAATAATAAAAATGAGATACAAGAAGAATTTCATTTCATATGCTGTCAACGTAAAAGAAGGTGAAATTTGTACCATTCTAAACACTGTATCATTAAAAGAAACAATGTTCTTCTTGGCCAATGCTTTTGATGATTTAGACAGTGAAATGATAATGAAATGTTGGAAACCGTTAATAGCACGCAATACGCAAGAATGCTGGGATCAAGAGGACATCATTCCACTAGCTAGGCTTATAACAGAAAGAAATTGTAGCCGTAACGAACAGTTGCAATTCTTTAGAGAAACGATCAATTCTCTATCCGGAGTAAATTTAACTGGCGATGAAGCAAACGATTGGATAAATGAAAACATTGAAGAACAATTGAAGAAGTTGTCGAGGAGGACGAGCCCTACTTTAAAAACGAACCTACTAAAATTAAACATGCTGATGCTATCCAGGCAATAACGCTGGGGCATTTCACGTGAAGCGGACAACGAAAAAAAATCGAGGTTCTGGATTTCGTTCATATTGTGCATAATGGTACTTCTAGAAGATATGAACGTGGATTCACAATTTTTTCTGAATAATTGACGAAATTGATGAAAGGTTTTTTTGGAAGCGGATTCTGGGATTCAAAACAAAATCTAAGAAACATTCAAAATACTGATTGGTATAGAAAATTAGCTGTTCTTTTTAATTTTGAAATTAGTTTGATAAATCATTTTTTTTGTATGAAACCGGAAGTAGACACTTCAACTCGTAATTTGAATAATTTGGACCAGGTTAATTTTGGTTATTTTTATAACAAAACAAAGCTTAAACTATATTTATTTTATGACAAAAGTTTTAGAATGGGTGAATTTTAATGCATACAAGTCGCATGGGGCGTAGTACCAAGAGCTTGCTTAGGATAGCTAGTTGGCTTGTTATTATATATATATATAAATATATAGAGTGTAACCTCGGTAATTGCAACTAATAGAAACACAGACTTGTTGCAATTTTCGAAATGTTGCAATTTTCGGGTCAGTACTTTTTGTGAAGAAAAACAACCAATTAACGCAAATGAAGTTATTTTTATTGGAAAAAAATATTGTAATTCAAAAAGAATGAGTGCAACAAAAACTTTTCTTACACCTTTATATTTTTCAAACACATCTATTCAGATTTTCTCAAAAAAGTTAAAAAGTGTTGCCTGCTTTTGGCTCTTACCTTCTTCACAATAGCTTTCTCCTTCAATTGTTGCAAAACGATTATATCCTGAAGATTTTCGTTATTCTGTTCAGCCCATCCAATACAAATGTTGAAACTTCGTACTGCGTCTTCATTTTTGATCTTGTTCACTCTTATCTCCAAGGTGCTTGCGTCAACGGACTTTGTTTCATCGTCGTCTATCTCTTCAAAACAAATCTCAGCTCTAGTTTCCACAATGCAGTTATCAATATTTTCTGATGTCAAATTATCATCAGGCCCAATTTGTTTCAGATCACCTATTGGGTCTATTAAATCTTTCATGCACTGCATTTCTGATCTTATGATACCCAGCAGAACGTCATCCTCTTCCGTCCAATCAGATACTGGTGTCATTAATTTTTCCCAGCATTTTTCAATAAAGTGTGATCTGACCTTCGCCCATGCTCCAGATAAATGACATACGGCGTGTTTTAAGTTTATTCCCTTTATTATTTGCTCCGTGTCCGATTCCTCAGAACCTACAATTTGGGCCAACAAGCTTTTTTTGTAAAAAAAAAGTTTTGTCAACATAATCACGTTTTGGGCCATAGGTTGTATGATTGCAGTGCAGTTCAGTGGGAAGCACATTACGGATATCATAGCGTCATCACTGGCCATCTTTCGGATGGCATGGAGCATTATCAAGCAGTAACAGTGCCTTTGGTGGAAGTCCCTGAGCACTTAAGAATCTGCGGACCTAAAGCAAAATAAAGTCCATTGAAATCAATAAATTTAATTTCGTAAATTGAAAACCTTACTTCAGGAACAAATGTATGTGGTGAAACCAGTCGACGAATAAACATCTCGGCATCCAAGCGTTGCCACTGTTTCTGTACACCACAGGAAGATCTCCAGTATTTTTGAATGACCTGGGATTCTTGGCTTTTCCTATCACTAGGATCTTAACTTTATGAGTTCCGATTGCATTTGTACATGCTAGAAAAGTTATCCTCTGCTTACTAGTTTTCCGTCCAGGTGCTAAAGTTTCCCGGAAATTCACCAAAGTTTTTCCTGGAAGAAGCTTCCAGAACTGACTTATCTGCGTTGTATATCTGTTCTGGCTTCAATTGCAATTCCGTGATTTTGGAATGGCACTGTTCAACAAATTGGTCAATGGCAGCTGCATTGTTTGACAGCTTTTCTCCACACATTTTGAGAAGTCAGATCCCGTGTCGCTTTTTAAATTTTATGAACCAACCGTTGCTTGCATTGAATCCATTCGAATTCTCTGAAATTTTGTTGTGAAAAAATTTTGCCTTTTCCTTCAGCAATTCCGCAGACATCGGTATGTTTTCTGATCGTTGATCCAAAAACCCCTTCTACAGCGCAGTTTCCATTTTCGGAAATTCAGACTGGCGCATCGTTTTCCGTTTATCGGCTCCAAATTCTGCATTGGCCACAAATTTTTTGAATTTGTTTTGATTTTTCATACTACGGCTAATTGTCGATTTATTGACGCTGTATTTGATAGATATGGCGGCAATAAATGCACCACTTTCGAAATCTGTTATAACTTGCGCTTTATCTTTAAATGATAAAAGCTTCTGTGCTTTTGTACTCGACATTTTCAAATAAACCACACGAGCGACGTAAGAAAACGATATTTTAACGAAAATCACATGAACATACCACTTGACAAGCACGCGTATTGGGGGATGTACCGGAAAATACTATTCTGCCACTAGACTTCCAATAAATATCTTGTGAGTGCATACAACAGGGTAAGAAATTTTAAAGTAATGGTCTCGATTTGATTTCGATTCTAAAATTGCAACAAAAGTTGCAAATTTAGAGTCTACAATAGAAAAATATTGACTGTTGCAAATTTCGAGTATTGCAATTGTGGATATTACACTGTATATATATATATATATATATATATATATATATATATATATATATATATATATATATATATATATATATATATATATATATATATATATATATATATATTAAATATAAATATATATATATATATATATATATGTATACATACATATATATATTAAATATAAATATATATATATATATGTATACATAGATATATATATATATATATATATATATATATATATATA
>OZ022266.1:92417964-92485464 GCA_963978885.1 Nemotelus pantherinus | reverse complement strand
TTGTCTCTTGAGGTGGAAGATTATAGCCGGAGAACTGCGGAGATTGTTTTTCTCCGAAGGATGGTCTTTCTCTGGAATTGACAAAACGTGAATCAACGTGTCTTTAACTGCGTGTTCGTGTCGTCGCGTTGTTGGAGATGCATTTGTGTTTTGTGTTAGTGACTGTCTTGTGTAAAAGTGATATTTAAAAACTAATCGAGTTAACGTTGACTGATGCCTGCTAGTCAGGAAGCCAGGACTTTTTTTCTGTAATAAGCAGAATAAACCGGAGGAAAAACAAAAAAAAATTTACTTCATATGCAATTTACTCTCTGCAAAAAAGGTTTCCCCTCAATGCCGCACACTATACCAGTGCTGCCAGAAAATTTTCGTTCATGGAGCCCAATTTAAATTTTAAAATAGCCCAAAAGAGGCCAACACTTGCCACACAATAGGTCGAGGCCAAAATTATGCCAAAAAATTTTCTTATTAGATGCACATCACATATACACTCTTATACAGTCGAAAACTATATTAACAATTTAATTTTCTGATGTCGTAAACGTGTAAATTGAAGAATTCAGTATTTGTATCATTTTTGGTGGTATTTTACAGTCGTTGCAACATATTTTCTTGAAATTCAAGAGAACTAGAATCCGCATGAAAACTGACAAAAAATTTATTTGCATTTTATTTCAAATTTTAGTCTTTATGTTATTTATCATACTAAAACATATATTGACTATTTTATCAGATGCAGGAAGCTATAGCAATAAGAAATCGAGCTCGCATATTTCTTTGAAAATTTGTTATCCAGCAGCAGATTTTACTTCATTGGCTTTTGCTCAAATTGTTTCCACGCTCAGTATATTTTGACCATTTGCTCATACTTATGAGTTTTACAAGCACATATTTGAATTTCAATCTTCTTGCTGACCACTTTAGGCAGACGGTCAAATAATAGACTAGAAATAAAGTTAAGGTTCAACCGAAATTTAAAACATGAAGTGAAGAGATTTCCGTTCAAGATTGAGAAAATCAGTTGCGAGTTCAATTTTATATATTTTTAGCAGTTGAAACCTGGGGTGGTCAGTGGAGCCCAAAAAGTCGCCAGTAGCCCAAAATTAAATTTCGTCGCCAAAAGCAACGGAAAGATAGCCCAATTGGCGAGGAATCGCCCAATCTGGCAACAGTGCACTATACCCTTCTGCGCTGTAGACTCTCTATGTAAACATACAGTTCCATACATTTCTATTGTTGTGAACATGGCCGATTTAAGGGTTAGTTGGAATGGCGGGGAAAATAAAATATGTGTCACATGGGACACAAATTTCAAAATTAATCAAATTTTCTGAATGAAATTTGATGTTATTTTGTTAGGGGAGGTCGAAAATGTTACTTGCACACATTTAGAAACCATTTCTTTCCACGAGTCGAAAGCTTTCTATACTAAATTCGATAAAAATAGATGCATTGGTTCAAATTGAATTTGTACTTACATTAAACATTCTAGGGCGAAATCCTATGAGTAATTGGTGTAAAACACTTTTTACTTTCGCACTGTTTATTCACCAATCTAAACATTTACACTTTTAATTGATGCAAACACGAAAATAAAACATGTGTCAAACCGCCCGATGGCCATTTTTTACACGCGAAACAAATTAGGAAAAATCCATCTCGGTGATCAATATGTACAGAAGATATTCGTTTTTGGACTCGCTTTATTTTTCTTTTTTAGGTTAAATTTATAAATGTCATTTCAGTAAATGTGGGAGCAATACTCGGAGGTACTACTGACAAACTTGATGGCGTATTTGTTTCACCCAAACTAATGGCTCGTCGGTCAAAGTGTGACGAAAAATACATGCAGTCTTAAGGGACGACCGCGGGAAAACGTAGATTGTACGGCTGTCGTTTTTTTGTTACAACGCATTGCAACGCACATCAAATCTCCGTCTATATCGGCACTGCCTGGTGGAAATCTCAAATTGGCTACACATTGTGACGTCAAAGAGATGATGATTACATAGCATGACGGCCCGTACATCTAAACGGCATTGCAGAAAAACAGTCAACGCCGGTAGCTGTGTGTCTCGAGATTTTCATACACTTCATGCATCTCCCTCTTTCACTATCTGGAAACTACAAATTCAAATGCTGTTCAATTTTATTAGCCATGTAATTCAAATGAAAACATACTAGCAATACGCAATTAAAACCGATGTGAATTGACTAATAACAAGTGGCTTTTTGCTAAACGTTTTTTGGTATATGAATGAGAAAAGCTCTCAAAATCATCAGAATGTTGAAAGTAGCAGCGTCACAGTATAAATTTGATTAAAAAAGTTGAACGCGACCGAACAGCGAGACATCGTTAAGACAACTAGCATATTCGCGTAGCTAAAGTTTTTGTTTCACGACTCACTTTCCACTGATAAACTCACTGTATAGTTTTGAAGCGAAATCCATTAATGTTTGAGAATAATTAACCCTCCAAGTTTACACCGATATACTGATCTCATAGACGTGTTGACGTGTTCGAACGCGGCTTTTTGATAACAGTCGAATTTTACTAATTCAAAATAAAGAAAGGATGGTCGGCGGTCAATGGCGTTAGCAAAAGACAATTCATAGGGGCTAATAACTTAATAATAATAAAATGTATATATATATATATATATATATATATATATATATATATATATATATATATATACACATATATATATATATATATATATATATATATATATATATATATATATATATATATATAGATATATATATATATATATATATATATATATATACATATATATATATATATATATATATATATATATACATATATATATATATATATATATATATATATATATATATATATATATATATATATATATATATATATATATATATATATATATATATATATATATATATATATATATATATATATATATATATATATATATATATATATAAAAATAAAACAAAGTCGGGTTAGATTTTTATGGTTTTGATTTGTTAAATTTTTCTCCGGCCCGAATAGCAGAATAACTATTAAAACATCGGAAAAATTTCTAAAAAAAATTCATTTTCTTAAACATTTTGTATGAGAAAAGAAATCTAAATCCGTATACAACGCCATTGAGTTAGCTGTGCAGACGTGTGCCGCGATTTTCTAGTGTTTTTTTTCAATTCCGCGAGCCAGAATATCCAATCTGTCACCACGAAGTCATAAATTAGACTTCGGAATATAGCGAATCAATCTACTTCACATGAATAAGAAATCGTACGAGAAAAGGGAAAGGGGACCCAGGAAAGGCAACTCGTAAACAAACACTGCATAAGCATCCAAATAATGCATGGAAGCATTACAGATCCAGATCCTGACCGAGTTCTGTTCTTTTCAACATTGGCTGTCCTAGGCTGGCTAGGTATATATACAAGGAGAACTTTGAACTCTCAGTTTTATAGCTCTATGAAAAGAACTTTTTGGAAAGCCTGACATTGTATTCTGGCATTCCCGTCATCTGCGGGGAACGCGTATTGAAGCTTGAACCGGTAGCAATACCTCTGCATGACCCGGAATGTGTAGATAATACTTTCTGAGTGATTGCGACGCGCATTGGAAATTCCATCAGCATATTCTCGCATTATGCTTCAAATACATATTGGCCCAAGCTCAACCATCTCGGGTTGGGCCACCACAGACCAATTCGAGGACCGATGCTACTGTCCACACCATGGCCGGAGCTGATGAGCTTCAGTTGTCTATTGTCAGCCTGTCAAATTCGTTTGTTTGGTGCATGTTGGTGCCCACTCAGATCGGAATGCAGGCCAATATCGACCAATCGTAGCCATCTCGCACCAAGGGAGTGTAAACATATTGGCCATAGGCTCTGTTGGTTTGGCTTGGGCCAATATTTATTTTCTACATTACACGTTATTAGGAGGAATTTGTGCTGCTTGGACCGGCGACCAAGCTTGCCCCTGTACGCCTGTTCACGAATAGTATCCTCTACACTTTATTTACCTGTGATGATTTGAAACGCTCTGATATGTTCATCTTTTCGCTTTATATAGCAAACATTACTCATGTCGATGTATGCTCAAAAGTTTTTTTCCCCTTATTTTTGCGAGAAATGTTCATAATTAAATGATGGGCTTTTTGGAAAATAGCTTTCAAACATTACATCTGCATTGCTGACAATGTTTGCTTTATGCATGCTGCTAGAACGCATTACAACAATTCGCATTCCGTTAACGTGAGGCAGTCTGGAATGAAACTCCTGTAATAGTTGGCAAACGCGACAAATCTTCGAATTTCGTCTGCATTTGTAGGTACCGGGTAGTTTTCGATAGCATTGAACTTTGCTGGATCTGTGCGGATTCCGTCTTTTGTGATTAGGTGCCCCAAGTACACTACTTCGCTTCGTAGGAAATTACATTTTTCTGGGTTGAGCTTGAGGTTATACTTTTCTAGTCTTTCAAATATTTTTATCAAGTTTTTGTTGTGATGGGCTGCAACCAAAGACGATTATGTCGTCAACGTATAGAAATGCTGCTGAATCTAATCCGCTCAAAGCTAATGTTAGCATACGTTGAAAGCTGTTTGACGATATCGATAGGCCAAAAGGTAATCGTTTGAATTGATAGTGTCCTTTGTTCGTTGAAAACGCTGTTAATGGTCTTGATTCTTTTTTAAGCTCGATTAGATTAAATGATCTTGTCATGTCTAACGTGGAAAAATATCGCGCTCTTCCAAGTCGATCCAATACATCTTCTTATCTTGTAAGTGGGAATTTGTCATTAACGATCTTTTTATTCAGTGTCCTAAAATCTATTACTAATCTCCACTGTGTTGTACCTGACTCACTCTTCTTTGGTGTCAGAAGTAAAGGCAAGTTGTACGGGCTGGTTGAGTTCTCAATTATGTTATCATTTTGCAACTTGTCCACTTGCTTGCTTATTTCTTCAATATGTTTGTATGGCAGTCTATAGTTTTTAACGTACGTCGGTGTTTTATCAGTGACGTGTATACTTTGCTTATAGAAATTATTTGCAGTAAGTGGTTCATTTTCTAAGTGAAAGATATGCTGAAATTTTCTGATTATTTCTAATAGTGGTTTTTGGTCTTGCACGTTTAGATGATTAATGTCGATATGCTTTAACAGGTTATGAAATCGTTCATTGCTATCATTTTTGCACGCTAAATTCTTGATTTTATTCATTGTATATTGGCTCAGTGGTTCCGTTTCTATTTTCAAGTTTTTTATGTTGATGGCCTCTTCGTTTGTGTTTAATATTCTTACATGTTTTATGCCTTTTGCTGGAATTATTGAGCTGGCTATATAAACTCCTTGAGTGATCTCTTTATTGCGGATAACACTGTCTTCTGTAATGTTAATATTGATTGGGTGTATATATTCACACCTTGCGGGTATCGTTAATTTATTCATTTGAGAGTTCGTTGAAATTGGTAAAAGATGCTCTTCTTCATCGATATTGACGGTTATAATATACGTTTCATAGTCTATTTTTGCTAAGTTTTGTACGAGAAAGTCTCTCTCTAGTATTCCGTCCGTTAAGTTGGGGAAATTGGGTTCTACTATCTGGAATGGGAAGCGTACACTTTTTTTCCAATTTTTAAGTCTAAATTGGTCGTGCCTATTGATTCAATCTCTTGTCTAGTTATCCCAGAAGAATGGCATCGTTTGTCTTCGTTTATATATTTTTCTTCTGGAATTTTATTCAGTTTGCACAGTGATATATCTGCTCCCGTGTCTACTAGTAATTTTAAATATTTTTGTGAGTTTTCGCAATATATCGAGACATAATTTTCCATCTGCTTGTTTAATAAGTATATTCTTTTTGTTTTGGTCCCGGGTCAACATTTATTGTTTTCAGTCGCTGGCCTCCGGGGTTGTTAAGTTTCCCTGCACCAAATTTATTCTTTGTTGCCTGTTGTTCTCAAAGTAATTTCTATTAATTCCTTTGTTGCTTCTATTGTTTGAATTGATTACTCGTTTCGAATTTTCTGAAGTTATTTCTATTGTTATTTCTACTATAGTTATTGGCCTGAAATGGTTCTCTGTGTCTAGGGTTGTAATTGTTTCTATTGTTGTTTTTACTGTAATTCTGGTGTGGTTCGTAGTTTCTTGGCTGGAAATTATTTCCATATTTGTTTTGGCTGTAGCTTCTACTATAGTTATAGTTGTAATTTCTATCATTGTTCCGGTGATAATGTTCGTTGTTTCGATAAATATTATTGTTTACTCTATTGCGATCACTATAATTCATGTGTCTATTTGTTGAATTTCTTATATATTTGACGTTTTGTGCAGTTCCACAGCTTGATTCCACGTCTGTCGCTATTTGTATTGCTTCCAGGAATGTTTTGGGTTGAGCTGCAAAGATAGTGGGTTTGGTCGTTTCGTTTAACCCATTTTTAAAAATGGTTAGAGCGTATTCGTCGTTTGATGTTTGTATTGCTGCTTTCTCAGCTGGTGATGGGCTCTGTCATAATGTGTTTATTTGGATGGCTGTTAGCTCGTTAATAAGTTCTGCTATTTTTTCGCTATATTTCTCTATTGTTCCACGTTGCTGTAGCTGGGATAAATGAGTGTGTATTTGTTGTTGACTTTTTCTATGTTTGTATCTATTTTTTAGTACTTTTTCCAGTTCCTTATAATTGTTCATTTCTATGTTGCAAAGTTGCGTCTTGACACACGCTCCTAGTTTTACACTTCTTGTAAAATCTAACAAGCTCTTTTTTCCATCTTCGTTGAGGTTTTCGTTTAGCAAACTTATTATTGTAAGGAATGCTTCCAATTCTTTTGGGTTTCCATTCAAGACTGAGATATTTTTCAGTGCGAGTTCTATGTTGAAGTTACTCATTTTTCCGTTCTCTGTACTCTCCAATTTTTCCTCTAGGATTCTTTTTGCCTCTGAATGCTTTTGAAGAAATATCCTTAATAGGTCTTCACTATTGTCTGGATCAAGAACCTTTTGATAATACTCCTCTATGAGATTTAATTTTTCTAGTATACTTTCAGGTTTGTATACCCTATGGGGGGTTTTCTTTAAATTAATTATTATTTTTGATATGTTTTCGATGTATTCTTCCATCTATTATATACCATGGACCATATATTTACTCTTTTATTGATTGAAATATGTTATTTGATTAATGTATGTGTTAATTTTTATTCTCATTGTTCTCTTTTCACTAATTTTCGAAGAAAAGTAGTATTAAACTCGTTTCGCCGAAAATTTTTCTTTCTTTATATATATATATATATATATATATATATATATATATATATATATATATATATATATATATATATATATATATATATATATATATATATATATATATATATATATATATATATATCATCAAAATGATTAAGGGAGATAATCTCTGAAGTGGCCGATCCGATTGAGGTGAAACTTTCGGAGAACTTAGATGTATTTAGTAGGTAGGTCCACAATTTGCTAAAATTCGGATATCCTAAACCTTTTGGCGGTGGCGAGCGTTTTAGTGAATTTTGAGGTACTCCTATATTTAAAAGCAGCGTGAATTTTTGTTCAAAAAAAGTATTGGGAATGAAAACTTATTATGTTCTAAGCTTGCTTATGGTAAAGAATTGGAAATTTTGAGCCGTGTGTGGGTGCAGCGTGCCTAAAAGTAGGCAAGGATTTTTTTTTCAAATTTTGATTTGTCATTACTTCTGACGAAAACATCGGATCATCGTGAAATTTGCAGAGCGTATTGATGTTGACTAAAGTTTAATACACATGGATTTTCTAGGTAGTGCGGGTCACTCTGTAGCTGCGGCAGGCTCTTGAAAAAAAATCCTTCAAATCATTGAATCTGCTGAAAAATTTTTGATTTTTGACAAAAAATTCAAATCATTGATAAATTTTAACGTTTGTCAATCATGTCAATTTAAAATTTTTAAAAAGCCGATTTGCACAAGAACGGCAACCCATCACTAAATTACCTCTATTTTCAGCACTCGAAAGTTCTGTTCACGAAAACTGACGATCGGATTATCCGATCATAATGAAATTCACAGAACATGTTGATATCAACTAGGACCAGGTCTGATAGAAGTGATTTTGAAATGCGGGCAATCCTGTGGCAGTGGTGCTTGAAAAATCACTGAGAAAAAAAACCGGTTTTTGGCCCATAACTTCCGATTCAGCCATCAGATTTAAACGAAATTCACACAATATTTAGATCTTACTTAAGGTAGGTTAGGTTAGGTTAGTAAAGAGGGCTGCCGGGAAACGCGGCTTGCATTAGGCCACCAGTTTGGGCCCATTTGCCACCCTCCGCTGGCTTTTTAGAGCTGCCAAGTGACCGCTTCGCCAAACTGGATCAGCTGACTCAGCGTGACGGTACCAGCCACCTCTGCCAACCCTTGAAAGTGGTATGCACCAAAAATTTTGAGGCGTTTATTATTGAGGGCCGGACAATCGCAGAGAGTATGCTCGATGGTGTCCTCTTCCATCTCGCACCTCTTGCATAAACTGCTGGATGTCAGTCCCATTTTCTTCGCATGAGATGCGGTAAGGCAGTGCCCTGTGAGCAAGCCGACCGTGGTTCTCAAGCAATTCCTGCTGAGCTTGAGCAGTTTCCTGCTTTTGCTTGGATCAGGTGATGGCCATAATGTCCTGGCCACCCTGCAGTCCAGCCTGTTTTCCCATTCGGACTTTAGTTTGGCCCATATGGCGGCATCAAGTTTGTTTGTGGCGTCCGCGATTGACCGAGGTACAGTGATGCAGGGGCAGTTGCTAGCTCCTGAACCTTTCCTCGCCAATTCATCAGCTTTTTCGTTGCCTATGACCCCACTATGCCCTGGCACCCACATAATCCGGATAGGAATATGCCTTGCTTTTTCATTGAGAGCCACTCTGCAAGCGTTAACAGTTTTTGAAGAACATCTGTAAGACGCAAGAGCGAGAATGGCTGCTTTACTGTCGACGCAAATGGTCATTGGTCTGGTTGATATTCCGCTAATGGACTCAACTGCCATGCGTATAGCATGTAATTCAGACTGAAAGACGGTAGCATGGTCCGACAGTCTACACCACAGGTTAAGGCTCAAATCCGTAGAAAACACGCCCGAGCCAACTCCTGTGTCCGTCTTTGACCCGTCCGTGTAAATCCAGGCGCCCCTATCGGTGGTAGCTTCCTTTTTCTTCCAGTCTGTTCTTGTGGGTATCTTGACCTGGAAATTCCTGCCAAGATGTATTATTTTGCTCATGTGGTCCGTGTCTTCTGCAACGAGTCCAAATCTTTTGCGGCATTCTATAAGAATACCGCTGTGGCCCCACTGATCTGAATCGTTCCACATGCCAGAACTTTTAGCGCGTATCGCCGCTAAGCTTGCGCTTCTAAAGATGAATCGATCTAGGGGCATGAGTCCCAAAATCATTTCCAACCCAGCCGTTGGGGCGGTTCTTAAAGCGCCCGTAATACATATGCAAACTAATCTTTGCAGTGTTGTTAGCTCCTTGATATTAGTTTTTCTCTCCGCTGCTTTCCACCACACGACCGCTCCATACACCAAAATCGGCCTGACTACACATGTGAATATGTAATAGGCCGCCCTAGGTTTAAGACCCCAGGTATTGGAGTAGGCGGACCGGCAAGCGAAAAGTGCTGCGCGGGCCTTACCAATTCTGTGCTTCACGTTAGCCCCCCAGTTCAGTTTCCTGTCTAGTATAAGGCCCAAATATTTAACACTATCAGCAAGCTCCAATGTTATTCCGTTGAGGTTAGGCGTGGCAATAGCCGGTACCCTGTGTTTCTTTGTGAAGAGCATAAGTTCGGTTTTTGTCGGGTTTGCCCTAAGACCGACTTTTCTGGCCCAGATTTGAATATGGTCCAGCGCCGATTGCATAAGGTCCGACAAAGTTTGTGGGAACGCACCCCTCACAAGTACCACAATGTCATCGGCATACGCCACTACCTCAAAGCCACTGGCCCTTAACTTCTCCAGTATTTCGTTGACTGTCAGGATCCAGAAAAGGGGAGATATAATCCCTCCTTGTGGTGTTCCGGTACCGACTGTTCTTTCCGCTTTGGCCTCCAAAAAGGTAGCCTCAATCCGCCTGCTCTTGAGCAAGTCAGATGCCCAGGTCGCCAGGGTTTTATCCACCCCATATCGAGCCAAGGCATCAATGATACTCGCGACAGTGACATTATTGAAGGCCCCCTCAATGTCTAAGAAGGCTGCCAACGTGAATTCCTTCTGCCGTAAGGATTTTTCTATTGTACGGACAACTTTGTGTAATGCCGTATCTACTGATCTGCCCGCTAGATACGCGTGTTGATCAACACAGATTCTCGCGACATCAATCGAGCTTTTGATGTGCAGATCAACAAGCCTCTCTAGTGTTTTGAGCAGAAACGATGTTAAGCTGATTGGTCTAAAGTCCTTCACGTAATGATGATTCAACCTACCAGGTTTCGGAATGAAGACCACTCTAGCTTTTGTCCATTGCTCGGGTACTACCCCGAGGCGGAGGCATGCGGTAAAAATACGCTGCAGAATGGGAATGATGGCCTTATCTGCTTTTTGAAGCATGATAGGTGATATCTCATCAATCCCTGTAGCTTTGTAAGGTCGGAATGTGCCAATAGCCCATTCAATCTTGACCTCGTCCACTACTTCCTTGATCAGCCGCTCAGACGCCCGGTGGGTTCCACGAAGTACGTCACTACGCGGTGTCACGCAGGCTGATTCTGGAAAGTGAGTTTCCAGTAGCAAGTCCAGGCACTCTTTCGGGTCCTCCACCCAATCCCCGTTTTCCCTTCGCAAAAGCGTAGGTACGCCGGGGGTTACGCTTAGAACCTTCCTGATTCTGGCAGCCTCTGTACCTCCTTCAATGTTCTCACAGAATTCCCTCCATGAGTCGCGCTTGGCTTGTCTAATCTTCTTTTTGAAAAGCGACAGCTCTTGCTTGTAACGATCCCAGTCAGCCACGTTTCCGGAACGCCTTGCGGTGTTAAACGCCCTTCGTGTGCGACCTCTAGCCTCTGTGAGTTCGCCATTCCACCACAAGGTAGCGTTCTTCCTTACGGGCTTTTCCGGACACACGTCTTTGAAATCTGACACTAAGATTCCCGTTAATCGGTTCACCTGCTCGTTCAGCCGTCCTGGACTCGTCAGTTCCAGATCGTCTAGTGCTCTGAGGTGTCTATTTGTTTTCCTTGAGTAAACTTCCCATTGTGCTGTTCTCGGGTTCCGTACTTTTTTAGGTGAAATAACAGAACAACCGATATTCCAGCATAGCCACTGGTGGTCCGAGAGCGATGGCAGGTTATAAACCTGCCAGCTGTGGACACTTTTCATTATGCTTGGAGTTGCCAGGGTAATATCAATTACCTCAGCCCTGTTCTTAGTTATAAATGTAGGTTTGTTACCCATGTTGAGGATGTTGAGGTTGGTTGACGTTAGAAATTCTAGCAAACTCCTACCTCTCTCGTTTATGTTGGTGCTTCCCCATATTTCGTGGTGAGCATTTGCGTCACAGCCGATAACAGCATCCGTTGTCATAGCCGCTACTGCCAATCTTCTCAGTCCGGGCGTGATGGGATCCATGTCGTATGGTAGATAGACCGCCGACAACAGGCACCGTTTCGTGCCGCTACCAGCGATCCCCCACTCCACACACACTGTGGTTGTATCCCCATCACAAAGCTGCGGAATCAAGATTGCTTTCACCTCTTTTTTGGCGACAATACAAGTCCTTGTCTTGTCCCTTCCTTTTAGCTGGAACACACTGAGGCTGGTGCCGAATCCACAAGCCGCATTCTTGTACAGAAGCGGCTCCTGTATCAGTGCGATGTCAGCGTGCCCCCGACTGAGATGCCGAAGCAGATTGGCCGTCGCCCCTCTACTGTGGTGCAGATTTGCTTGGACCACTCGCACTTCGGCTACCCTCAGTCACCTTCTCCGCTCCAACTTTCAAGGTGATCCTCTTCAGACCGAAGTGAATCAACCCGTTGTTGGCCCGTACTTGATCCGCGGACTCCCGATCGATACCCAGCACAAGCACTAACTTAGCTGCACCAGTTAAGTCAGGCTCCGCAGATTGGTTAGTTAGTTTAACAGCCTGGAATAATCTCCAGCCTGAAACTTTCAGATCGGGGTTCTGTCTTTTTAACAGAGACAGAGCCTCCGAAGCGTTCGAGTGGGGCACCGCCACCTTCGCTGTAATTAGCTTGGGCACGGATGTCTCCTCCACTACGTCCAAACCTGGATGGTCTGCAGAAATCTTCAGGACGGTAGACCGAAGCCATTCCGTCGAGAAGACGTCACTACAGGTCACCGCAATGTGGCCGCGAACAATGTTACAGCCTTCAAAGCGAGGTGACCCTTCTTCCGTTGACATGGCAAACCTGAGGAGTTCCTCGGTGATCCGTTTAAGAATCACCTTGGCCACGTCATCTTCAAGTCTCCATTCCAGGGGTTCCTGCTTGTCAACGACGGCCAGCTTAAGGTGACTGGCCGCTACGTCCCTAAAGGAACGAACTGCCGTCTCCTGTCGTGGCCTCTTCGTCGATTTACCTCTCGGCGAGGTTAACTCCTCTGAGCGTTGGCGTTTACTTGCAGCCGCTGCAGCAGGTTTCACTTGGGCAACCTCGGGTTTCCCTTTGGATTCCAGCGTCACCGTGCTACTGGCCGCTCGTTTTGCCTCTCTCCTTCTGAAGCGTTGGGCATTCCGCTTCCTCCCTTTGGTGGGATCAGCTGCCGCCACCTTCACAGTAGACTGCAGATCTTTGGAGGCACCACCTCCAGTCTTGGTCACAGCTCTGCTGAGTGGCTTAGCCGCCGCTTCCTTCCCGGTGACCTGCAAGCCTTTCAGCTTGCCGCCTCCGTTCTTGGTCACAGCTCTGCTAGAAGCCGACTCAACCGCCGCTTCCGTTGTACTGGCCAGTGAATCTCCAGACCCGCCGCCAGACTGCTGAGTAGCTGCTCTGCTGACGGGTACCGCTACGTCCGTCGGACTCACAGTAGATCCCGCGGCGGGTTCCCCATCTAGCTTCAGGGCCCGCAATCTTTCGATCGTCTGACCCTGAGCCGTTTCGCTTCCCGACGTTGGTGATCGTGTCACCTTTGAACTCCTTTTGAAGGGGTCCTTTTCTGGTGACTTCCCTCCAGTAGTACTGGCGGGAAGTTTGAGTTTTTTCAGGTCTTTATTTTGATCCATAGATTATATTTTTTTTATAATTTCAGGTTTGGGTTTCACGTTCTCGGACCACAGCCGAGGCAATCGCCAGCAATTTTGCCTCCCGCTACACCCCGCCCCCATAGGAACAACGTATTGCTCCGACCGTCCTTCCCCCTCTTCGGATCGCGAGGCAGACTCCCCCACGACCATCCGAGGGTTCTGTAGGCTTTCACAGTACGCTGAACCTGCGAACCTTGCTGCCGAGGCAACCAAGGTGTCTCCCCTAGTCTAACAGTTCGCTACTCTGTAGACCGCGGTTCGCCAGGTTCCAGAACCGGGCAAAGTGAAGTGTTGGATCCAGAACCCCGCAGGTGAACCTTCACCTCAGTCACCAGCCCAGACCTGTCCCCAGGCCTCCGTGTCACCCCTGCGGAGAGAAACAAGGGCGCCCCTCTGCCGGTTACGGGCGAGGCCTCCGTTTACACAGCCCATACAGCTGGCTGCTGTACGGGCGTGCGGCAGAACCAAAATTTTTTTACGGGAGAGGGATCTCTCACCAACCTTACTTAGAAGGGACTAGCCTGATCCAATTAGCCAATCCTCCCTTCCGGGGGAATTGTTACCAGCGGCCACCGCGAGGAGGTTATGGATCACACTTTCACCAGACCGAACAGTTGCGGCACGTGTATATTTGCGTATACTACATGTTTTTCCCCCTATTCGGCTGGCAACCGACCGCCTTACTTAAGGTAACATTTATTGAAAATTTGGCTGAAAATTTAGAATAGGGTTGCCAGCTATGGTGATTTTTGTCTCCGAAATCTTGCAAATTTGCTCAGCAAAATAAAGCTTTTTCCCTATAACTTCCGGTGCAGTCATGATATCAAAATGAAGTTTATGCAGTAAATACATTTTAATGTGAGCAAATTTGATAGGAATTTTGTACAAAAATCGTGAAAGGGCTGCCAGCTATGACAATTTTTGTAATTTTTTGGAATTTCTTTTCTGCGCGATTATGTCATTAGATTTGCAACGATCCTGCAATGAAAATTAACAACAAACATTAACGCTTTAAAAATTTGAAAAGTTTTGAGGGTGGTAACCCTAAAAATTTTTTCACCCGTATAACTTCTAGCGCAGTGATTCAATCGAAACGAAATTTATTGGTTGGGTTTAGTTTAACGTGAAGCAGATTTGGTATATATTTTGCTTTGCTGCTGACACAGGGTAACGAGCTTTAGCCATTTTCGTAACTATTGCATCAACAGGTGCTTCAAATTACATACACATATGCAAAACATTTGCAATAAAACTAAGAAACCAATTTTTAAATTTTCCGAGTTTTGAACATTTTTTGAATGGCAGCTTCAAACAACGTTAACCGCTAAATCTTTCGACGAAATCCTGAACATTTTCATCATTTGTGTTATAGTTTATTTCTGTTGCTTTGAACGAGGAATGGTTGATATGATTCTACAAAAAAGTGTATTACGTCTTTCCACATTGTCACTCAAAGACAATTTCTTCGAAAATTAGTTTTCTAGCGGTTCAGGTGCGCTAGAAATTTTTTTTGTACAATAAATTTTGAATTGAATTCATTTTTTTTTCTAAATTAATTTTTATTTTGTTGTTGAGCTGGGCTTCGATGTCTTCAATCTGCTGATAAAGCTCCGTCTGTCGCTCCCATGGCGGAGGGTTGTCTGTGTCGGTGGCAATTCTTCCTAGCGATGCTCGCAGTCTTCTCAGAAAGATTCTTTTACCACTTCGTTTCTTTCTTTTTGGGATGTCTACCTTCGGGATCGCTGCTAGCCTCTGCTCTTCTTTCCTGGCCTTCATGAGATTGGGGTGCTCTCGAGGCTGTGGTCTTCCTTCCGTCGGTAGTCCTCCTTGTTTTCTGCTCATCTGCAGGTCTTCTTCTTCTTGCTTTAAGGAAATGTCCGGATCGTACGTCAATTTGGTTTCTCTCTAGGATGGCAGGATCGTCATGTAAAGGATTATAAAATATTGTTCACGGCTTGCATACCTCTCGTTTAATGCTTGGCGAACAAGTCGCCGCTTTGCAAAAGATTCCTGGTATAACGATGAAGGAAAGAAATCAAACACTTGGTTTCAATTTCTGAAGTCTGTAGTGCCTAACTGAGATGGCTCCTGTAATCAGACTGCTTTATTAACGCTCGTCTCCTACTTATATAGCTAAAATATTTACAGTTATACTTATTCTATATGGATCGGGTGTTTTTAATACTTAATGGTTACATTAATGCTGTTTCTTAATGGTTACATTAATTGTCACCATACAGCTGTTATTAGTTGCGCTACTCGCCGCGCCGCGTCGCTAGCGTCATTCATGTTTTGACATTTTAGTTTCTGCGATCAATCACAACAATATGATAAATTTTTGGCTTCGGCAAAGGGCTGCCAGCAAGAGGTGTTTTGTTATTTTCGTACCAATAAATGCTTACATTAAGTATTTACATCGCAAACTTTAGCAATGAAAATAAGTAAACAATGTTTAAATTTTCTAAAGTCTGGACATTTTTCGGATGGCAACCCCTAGCACCTTCCTGTCGCTGTATCTTTCGATGAAGTCATCGAAATTAAGGCCAATGACAGCGAAGCGTTTCCCGAGAGGAAAACCCAGTCGGTTTAGTCGTGCATTCATTTAGCATTGTGATGACACACACCGCGGTGTGGACCGCCTCTTGGTTTCGGAACCGAGTCGGTAAACGAGAAAAATTACCCATCGACTTGGTTCTTCGAGCGTTTTTCGATTTGTTCATTGCTGCGTAGTCCGATCGGTGGAATTGCCAAGTGTGTCATTGGCCTTAAACTGGGGATTGAACTGCATGGTAGAGAATTCTACTACAATCGGCTCTCATACCATCGGATTGGCGATTTTCAGTTCAAAAACTAATAATTAAACTTACACAGCACTAATAATTAAACTAACAATAGGACTAACTCAACACTAAATCCATTAATTAAAAATTACCGCGGCAATTAGTAATCTTTTGCGGATACCGTACTACGCGCGATCGTTGACAACCTAGTTTGACAACATGGGTTCTCTTAGATTTTTATGAGTGGGGAGCGTCAAAGGCGCATCAATTAGTTTTTGTTGTTGGGAGTCAAAAATATCTTTGAATGATTTTTTTCCAAAACTAAGATGAATACATGCTTGAGGCTGCAAGTGAAAACATATTACGAGAATATAATTATGAAATATAATTTTAATGGAGAGTGTGGAAGGGGGTGCATAAAAAAATGTATTATATGAAAATAATCATAACGTGTCTACTTGTATTTATTTGCGTCTCTATGACCTCAAGCAATACGATGGGCTTTCAAGTTAGAGCTTTAATTCCCCCGAAGCTAGTCACAAGCCCGGGTTTGAAGGAAGATAGGGGTGTGAGACGAAAGCACTATTGCAAATCGTTCTTTTATGATACTTAAACATTGAATTAAATTTACAGATGGATGTTTATCAAATCCCATGTATGGCTATTGCATGCTGAGTGATTGTGACGCTCATTGGAAATTCCAATAGCGCATTCTCTTTGCTACTAGGGGGAATTGGAACTGTTGTTTTTCATACATTTTACTTACCCGTGATGATTTGAAATGCTCCGAAATTTTCATCTTTCCGCTTTATATAGCACACTAGCCATAGCCGATGTATGCTCGCAAGTTCTTTCCCCCTTATTTCTGCGAGTGATATTCATTGGCCAGTCATGGACTCTAAGAAAACCCCTTGCAAGCACATTACATTTTCATTACCAAGAATGTTTTCTTCATATATTCCGTCCGAAATGCATTACAGCGATTCCCGTTGGGCGGCTCGAGCTCTATTGCATGCATAGCCGGAGAGAATATGCGCTCAGCACGTTGACACTACAAAGAGTGTTTACTAGTGATCATATTATAATTAAGCGGCTCGTGGAGAAAGCTAGGATCAATGCAATATTATTAAGTTACATACTGTTTAGGCTAAATCTAAAGTTTTGTTACCATTATGGTTTACTCTTATTCTAATAGAATACATTATTTGTGAATTTCAAATATTCAGTTATCTATCCCCAGTAGGTATTCCGACTTTTAGAAACATAAAATTCTGGCTTGAATGGAGGGCTGAGCATATATTGTTCAGGAGAGTAATCACTAAGAATATCAAAGGGAGAGAGGTAGTAAGAGTTTCCTCGATGCTGTGGAGCACTAAATAAGTTTCTAACGGATTTTAGTAGGTGTGAGTGAAGTTTCTCGATACGTCTCCGGCTCGATTAAAAAAGATAGTGAAGGATTGGTGTCACGTTCGATTCTTTGTAGAGGATTTTAGATCGAAAATGTTTTTTATTCGGGCGGCGATATTTTGAAAGATAAAATTTGTATTTCTTCCGCCGCTGTTGGGGATATCGTTATCCAGGTAGTGAAATTGTATGCTATTATGGGCCGGATTAAAGTTTTGTACATAAAAATCTTTGTACTATTTTGAACAAATTTAGAGAAAAGAAGTGGAGCGAGCATTGAGGTGGCTGCTTTAGTCTTTTTCAGCGTTATTCTCGCGTGCGGGTTTGCTTTTAGTCGGTGGTGGAAGCTGACTCCAAGATATTTTAGATTCTCTTTTAGATGAATAGATTCACTTCCAATGTTTACCGAAAGGGATCTGCTCTTGCTTACTGCGCGCTGGTGTCCTTTTTCGCTTGCGTTGTGAAAGCAGATAAGTGCCGATTTTGATGCGTTTGGTGTGAGTCCACAGTCCTGCATGAATGCGTCAATAGTGCTGACCACTCTTTGAACTCTTTCTTTTGCAAAAGAGGGGATGACACGAACACTGTACGTGACAGGCCGATAGCTGCCTATTCTGCCAGTGGAATACAGACGACTATGAAGGCTTGAATGGTAGAGTTAGAAGTAGTTTGATTTGAAAATGTTAGAAAGTTGGGGTAGACTAGACTTGATGCCCCACACTGTGATTAGACCATTTTACCAGTAGGTGTCACTGCGGTACGTTCAGTGAAATTTACAACACCTCTAGAGCGCTCAAACTTTGCGTTTTGTTAGGGAACAGTGCAGTTAAAACTTGATGTCGGCTTTACGGAATAATTAGGTTTTTGAGGTTCGGTGTATTGTGGAATCTTTCGATATCTGTATTTAAAGTATCGAGTTGTGGCCATGAACATTATTAATTTGTTCATTGTCGAAAAAATTTTTTGAGCTAGTAGAAGAAAATTCTCCAAAGAAAATCACTTTCTTAGATTTTCCTACTGTATCTATGTATTGAATAATTATGTGAATATCCAACCAAATTCATAATTTTAATTTAAAAGCTTTCGCACATTAAGAAAATTTATCGATGAGAATTAAGTACGGAATCGTTTTGGATTTAAACCAGATGTCGTTATATATTAATTCATGAGGTCCTGATGAAGCATCTGTTTTTTAAAAGACTTTTTTTTGAAGCGAAATCCATTAATGTTTGAGAATAATTAACCCTCCAAGTTTACACCGATATACTGATCTCATAGACGTGTTGGCGTGTTCGAACGCGGCTTTTTGATAGCAGTCGAATTTTACTATTTCAAAATAAAGAAAGGATGGTCGGCGGTCAATGGCGTTAGCAAAAGACAATTCATAGGGGCTAATAACTTAATAATAATAAAATATATATATATATATATATATATATATATATATATATATATATATATATATATATATATATATATATATATATATATATATATATATATATATATATATATATATATATATATATATATATATATATATATATATATATATATATAAATAAAACAAAGTCGGGTTAGATTTTTATGGTCTTGATTTATTAAATTTTTCTCCGGCCCGAATAGCAGAATAACTATTAAAACATCGGAAAAATTCCTAAAAAAAAATCATTTTCTTAAACATTTTGTATGAGAAAAGAAATCTAAATCCGTATACAACGCCATTGAGTTAGTTGTGCAGGCGTGCGCCGCGATTTTCCAGTGTTTTTTTTCAATTCCGCGAGCCAGAATATCCAATCTGTCACCACGAAGTCATAATGAAATTAGACTTCGGAATATAGCGAATCAATCTACTTCACATGAATAAGAAATCGTACGAGAAAAGGGAAAGGGGACCCAGGAAAGGCAACTCGTAAACAAACACTGCATAAGCATCCAAATAATGCATGGAAGCATTACAGATCCAGATCCAGACCCAGTTCTATTCTTTTCAACATTGGCTGTCCTAGGCTGGCTAGGTATATAAATTAACAAACGCGAGTTTGTTCGAATGAAAAAAATTTATTTTTCAGGCAAAGCCTGGCTATTACAAAGTACAATTAATAACTGAAATTTTCTTGTAATACATATTTCTTATATTAGCTCCAAAATGCTGACGGCATGTCTATCATTTTCGTGAGAACGTTGAATATCGTCAGCGAAATGGTTTTCCCATGTTGCACCGCTTTCCGGTGTTATGTTGCAGTTTACCTGGGAATTTGTTCGTTAACTCCTCCCCGCTCAGATACAATTGTCCGCAATTGTTTTTTTAAAAATATGGTAGGTCATTGATCCTTGTTGGATTTCTCTTCGGGTTGGTTGATATGGATGATGAGGATACTAGTGATATGGTGCCCTGCTTCATCGGTTCTGCTGGCTTAGTTTCTGGAATGGGCGAATTTATGATTATTTTCGAATTACCTTTTCTGGGGCAAAATCTCCAGAAAAGAGCTGCTGTGGTTAGGACTGCTAGTATTGAGATTAGTCCATATGAGGTAAGTTGATGGACCATGTTGTTTTTTTTAAGCAGCTCGAATTTCTCGGTGTTGTTGATGTGGAGTTCTTGCATCATTTCCAATGAAAGAAGTTTCCGGTAGGCTTCACCTTCTAATGTTGGTTGGAGTATTGCCGGAAGTGCTTGAATACTTGACACCTCTCGAGAAACGTATGGTCGCCCATTTATTCCAATGGTGATATTATGGAACTTAATCAGGTAGGTCCCAATTAGCTCGTGCGTGATGTTTTCAGCTTCAACGATTCCGGAAAAGTCGTTAAGGAGTATGATGCCGGTCGAGATCTCGTCGATTGTAGGGATATGATGTCCCGATGTTTTATTGCAGGTAGCGTTTGAACCTTTGAGCAACCTTGGTAAGCAACCTAGACTACTTATATCAATAACATCATTTTCTTTGCAAATCAAAATTTGATTAAATTCTTTACAATTTTTAGTTGTTGCAAAAATTTTGTCCTCTCCTTCCAAAATTCTATTGAATACAATATCATTAACCAGATTTCTTTTCTTAATTGGTTTTATTAAAAGTGTGTTAAATGTTTCCTTCCTAGTCATTGGAATATTTATTATATATAAAATTGTGGACTGATTTGAAATAATCTTGATTTCTGCGAAATCTAAGATCGATGGAAGATCTCGATGGAAGAGAATGGCAATTTTTCTTTATGCAATGCTTCTATGGCTAATTTAATTTCTGTTTTGGATAAAATTAATGAATTTATAATTCCAGCTTTGGCCCAATGTAAGGCAAAATTTATATTTCTCAATTCTTCTTTCATAAGTTTGATTTTAGCTTGAATTTCTAAAACAATGTTGGTGCTACTCTTAGTGTCTTCCTTTAGCAGCTTTTGAATTTCATTAGTAATTTTGGTAAGATTATTAATTCGATCATTGTACAACTGGTTAATAACAACTTGCCTATTGTGGCTTCCCAAAACATTGTTAATTTTTTCTTTAATAGTAATAAAGTCCTCGTGATCCGGATTCCCGGCGAGCCACTTCCAGGCTGTTCCTATGAAGTTTAGTGATCTCTTTGTCCTATGAGGAACTAGGTTTTCAACAAATGTTTCGATTTGTTCCATTTCATGAGCTAGGTTTTTTTTTTTTTTTTTTTTTTTTTTTGGGAGCGGATGTCAAAAACCTTCAATAGGTATCTTGCGAACGATACAAGATTATGTGAGATTCTTACTCACTAAAAAACGTCACCCGCCGACCACGGAGGTCCGAGCCGGAACCGCTTTCGCATTACTTCAACTCGGCCGTGCTACTTCCACCCATCAGGTGTCCCATTGGCTTACTTTCGTTCTGTCAGGCTTTCAGGAGTCTATGAGACATCCTTCCTCTTTTTTTAAGCGCAATACCAGCTCCACATATGCTGACACAGCTGACCAGGCGTCTTCTGACTGTAGCATCATCTCCACGATTGACTCCGGCGTCACAGGGCCAATTGCAGAGAAAAGCATGTGTCGCTCTCTTCTGAAGCGGGCGCAATGGAAAAAGGTATGCAAAGCGTCATCACTTTCCTTAGCACAGTATTTACAGAACTCCGTCCTGACTTTCCCCATTCTGTGAAGGTATTTCCTGAAGTAGCCGTGACCCGATAGGAACTGGCACAGGTAGAAGTTTATTTCACCGTGATCGCGATTAAGCCAAGGTTTTAAGGCGCGAATTAGCCTAATCGTCCATACTCCCTTCGAGCTCGTAGCCCACCGCTCCTCCCAAAGCTCAAGCGTTCGCGCTCGTGCTTGAGCAACCAAAATTTCTCTTCCCACTTCTGCTCTGTTCAGGAACACTTCCCTGCGTTCGTTCGCCAATAGATCAATTGGGATTACTCCCGCTATCACTAACACGGCGTTTCCTGAAACTGTTCTGTAGCTGCTTGCAATTCGCAGCGCTCCCCTACGCTGGACGCTCACCATCCTAGCTCGATACTTTTCAAACCTTAACGCAGTGGCCCATATCTCCGCACCATACAGCAGCATTGAATGAGCCACCGTCATAAGGAGCTTACGTTTACTCGGACTAGGACCGTGAACGTTTGCCATGAGTCTCCCAAGCGAGATAACAGACAGTAGCGCCCTATCGCATACTTTTCGGATGTGCTCCCCATAAGCCAGCTTCGAGTCCAATATCACTCCAAGATACTTAGCCGATTTTCTGGTCTCAAGTACTTCAGAGCCAACCGTCATGGGTATAATGGTTGGTATTCTTCTCTTGGTCAGCATGACAATCTCAGTTTTCGCGATCGCCAGCTGGAGACCATGGCTTTCCATCCAGGCTTCAACCCTTCTCATTACTTGATTGAGTTTGAGTTGGGCGAGATGAGGATTGCTAGACGTGATGACAGCGGCTACATCATCAGCATAGCCCACCAAGAGCACATCTTCCGGCATTTCGAGGCGTAAGAGACCATCATACGCAACATTCCATAGGTCTGGCCCGAGAATGGATCCTTGTGCTGCCCCAGCTGTAATGGTTTTGCATACAGTTCCCTGATTCGTTTCATAGATCAAATGGCGATCTTTCAGGTAATCCCGTACCATTGCCAGCAAGTATTCCTCTATTTGAAAATGTCGCTGAAGAGAATCCAGTATGTCTGTCCATCTCGCCGAGTTAAAGGCGTTACGAACGTCCAGCGTTACCAAAAACACAATGGGTCTAGCCCGATGACAAGCGGCCTCTGCGCGTTCTACTGCGCTAATTATTTCGCAGATGGCACTTATTGTTGAGTGGCCACTGCGAAATCCATGTTGGTTTTTCGAAAGGTCACCTGCTCTTCGTATAGCTGCCTTAAGTCGAGGTTTCAGCAGCCCTTCCAAAAGTTTCCCCGCCGTGTCCAGCATGCAGAGAGGTCTGTACGCTGATGGTGTGTTAAGATCTCCCTTTCCCTTTGAAATTAGGGCAAGTCGCGCCACTTTCCAGGGTGACGGAAAGACACCCGCTAGTAAACATTCATTGTACATACGTAGTAATGCTGACGGGTGTCGTTCCACCACTACTTTTAGGACTTCTACTGGAATATTGTCCGGGCCTGGGGCTTTTCGGTTCTTCATTCTGCCACTCGCGCTTCGTAGTTCTTCTTCAGTAAACAAAGGGATATCTTCGTGGCGGACTGTGTGGTTGTTTTCTGTTCTTACATCGTGCGCTGGAAACAGTGAATCTACAATATTCCTCATGACATCCGCTTCCATGGGTGGGTTGGGACCCATGCGGCCCAGCCTACCCGATACTATTTTGTAACCCTGGCCCCACGGGTCCCGGTCCACTTCTTCGCATAAAGTTTGCCACATTTGCCTTTTCCTCCGTTTTATAGCTATTCCCAGTTCTTTTTTTGCCTTTTTGTGGGTGGCGGCAAGTAGCAACGCTTCCGGTCGTCCAATAGACCGCTGTGCCCTACGCCTGCATGCTAGAGCTCTTCGTCTTAGTTCCGCTATCTCCTCAGTCCACCAATAAGCGCTCTGTTTGCCCGGTAACGACTTTCGAAGTGGCATCGACGCATTGCACGCTCGCCGAATTTCGCCCATGGTCGAATTTACAACCGTACCTATTTCCCCAGGGCCCATTGCTACCCCTGCTTGTCCTGCGCTGACTTCGTCGGTAAAGCTGTTGCCTAGTGACTCCAATAGCTTCCTCCTGTCCAACTTCGAAATATTCCACGCGAGTATTTTCCGTCTTGAGTTCTGAGTGGCCGGGCTTTCCTCCGACAGCCAGAAAGTAATATAGTTGTGGTCACTTCCAGTGTACTCCTCCATCACCCTCCAATCCCTTGTCATCATGGACAACGTCTCCGATACAAGAGTTATATCGGGAATGGACTCACCGAAGCCTGGCCTGCGGTAAGTTGATGTTGAGCCCCTGTTCACCACGACCATACTCAGCCTGGACACCATTTCCATAATTAATCTCCCTCTTGTGTTTTGAGTCGGCATCCCCCATTCCAATGCTCTCGCATTGAAGTCACCAGCTGCTACCAGTTTGCCAGGAAGGTCTCGAAGAGCGTCTTCTAATGCTTCTAATTTTCTACGAAATTCCATTATTGGGTCGTTCGGTGAAAAATAGCAGCTGACAAAGCTGATGCCGCAGTTTTCGATCCAAACATATCCATCGCCCGAACCCCGCCGATCAACCCGGACTTTCCGAGTGTCTGCAACCCATAAAGCCGCATAGCCCGAAGTGTCAGAATACCATGTCTCTGGATTTCTCCTTCGGTATGGTTCGCTGATCATTGCGATTTGAGCTCTGGATTCTTGCATAAGCTGCGTGAGTAAATCGTCCGCAGTGCGGCATCTTTGCAGGTTCCCCTGTAGAACCCTCATCTACGCAGCAACTTCTTCTGCGCATCGAGCGCTTCTCGGAAAGCTTTGCATGTTCCTGATCCCTGAACATGCTTCACTTCTCCTGTTTTACCTTTGTCGTTGCACAGCAGGCAGAATGGCTCCGCCGAGCATACCTTTGCAACGTGTCCCACTTGTCCGCACTTCCAGCAGTTAGTGCTACGGTCTGGTCCTTTGCAATCTTTTTTGGTATGGTTGTATCCCATGCACTTGAAACAGCGCACAACTTCAGGTCGCTTCCTTACCCTAGCGTTAACCCAGCCAATTTTAATTCGTCCAGTATCAACTAGCTTCAAAGCTTTTGCTTCGTCCAGTTCAACGACGGCTTTCCTCTGTTCCCTTGTATTTGGGGGAAATAAGGTAACTTTTACGTTCTGAATCCCCTCTTCTCGAATCGCTGCTATCACTTCCTCTTCTGTCGTAAGACTGTCGAGGTCGAGTATCTCGATTTTGACTTTGGAGACGAGCCTTTTAACCTCTCCGAAGCCCCCCACAGCTGCCTGGATTGCATCACCGAATTTCGAGATGTCTTCACACTTTGCCAGTGTCACAAGTACCCCACCGTCTGCGGTTTTTCTGATTTGGTGAACGTGTGCCCCAACTTTGCTTGGGCTTACCCCTGCCCGAATATGCTGAAGGACTTCTGCATAACTCTTCCCTTGGGTAGGCTTTATTACCACGGCTTCCTTTCTTGTCCTAGGCGATTTCCGCCTCGGTTTTTTCAGGTTAAGCTCTGAATTTGACGCCAAGCTCTTGGTTGAACCAGAATTTGCCGCTTTATCTTGTCGGCCGTTACTTTTACGTGACTTTTTCAACACAGTCACCCATGTGTGCTGTTCGGTGGTGCCTATTTCAGTTCGTGCTCGAACGATATTTTTTTTGTTAGGACTACCTTCAGGCGTTCTTGCCCGTTTTTGTGCTTTGGCTTGCACAGTGCATACAGTTTCGGTAGTATCCTTCACTCCGTGCTCTCTAGGCTGGGCTCCTTCAATTTGCCTCAGCTCTAGCTCAGCCTTCTTCCAATTTTCTCTGCAAGCTTCTACAACTTCCAGAGCCTCTTCGATTTCAAGAAGACCGTCTTTCACCTGCCGCGATATATTTTTCTGCACTTGGGATGCAGCTGCTATTTTTTTTAACTATTTCCCGGCACTTTCGCAGCATCTTTTCTTCTTGTGCCCTTTCTTCAGCAATATAACTTCCCTTTGAAGAAGATCGTGCCGTCGTCGCTGGAGAGGTACCCACTACAACGCAGTGCCTGCGTATGTTTCTCTGGACCAAACACCGTTCCGCACGCGGAGTTTCTTCACCCACTTTATTTTTGGTGGCCGCGCTAACAACCTCAGCAGAATTCAGGGCTCTAGATGTTTCAGACTGCCCCTGTTCTGTTCTTGCGGAGTTTTTTCCCACAGGTGGTGTTCTTTGCACCTTTGGTCTCCCAATAAAAGGATTTACTTCCTTCGTCACTGGTGTGTTTCCGTCTGCTTCATTCACTTTATCGTCATTACCATTATGTTTATTGTTGATCATGTCTTATGGGTCCCCCCTCAGAGCCGCTATCTAGGCCCGGATGGACAGTCGCCTTAATGATCCCGTGGTTATCTAATGCAAGCAGGGAGGCCACGCGAGGGTTGCGAGGCGCCCTTATGGGGTCACCTGCGCAGAGCCAGATCAGCGCTAATCAGGAGTGCAACTCAACTGAACCTGTCCCGCCAACTCAACAGCGCGAACTTCGAACGTACTCTGAGGCCTGCCAAGGTTTTAACAGGACGGAGGCGGTATGATATTAACCTGGAGCCGTTTGCACTCGGATGTCACTCCGGTGTTACTAGGTCCAGAATACCATAGCCACCAGCCCAAATGCATCAATTCCAAATCATTAGTCGAGATCTTTGTCCGTGTAAAGTAAGCCAGTTTGTGCCAATGTAGAAACACCATATCTGCATCGCTGCCCTGCTGGCGGCAGTGCCACGACGCATCAATGGTGAGCAGGGGAGCTTGATTACCGCAGCCGTCAAATAATGCTGGAAACATTACCTGGGGCCCAGCTGCGCAGTTCTTCAGGATCATGAGATCAAGCTTTCATGGCATGGTTTTGGTCCACGGCTGCTTATTCGTATGAACAATTTTTGGCCATCTAGTCGCAGTCACGTACACAGTTAGATGTACCAGTGGTGTCATCTTATATCGCAGCGACCACACAGTTAAACCGCACTTCGCACTTAATAACCCTCCGAAGCCGTCGTACCACTGTGGGCTGCCCCTATCCGCCACCTGGGGACGCGTCCAGTAGCAGACCAGCAAACTGCCCTGGATCATGAGCTAGGTAGCGAGACAGTGGATGGTGCTGAACTATGGGCAGATTAAGGATGTCATGCATGCTGGTTATGAATTTCTCGTACTGGTTAACGTCTATCGTATGGATGATTTTGAAATTTCCGTCACGTATTTTGGCCAGTCCTACGTTAAAGGATACTATTTGTGAATTTGTGTAGTCTAGTATTTGTATTGTGCCGTTGGTCAAGCAGATGAGACATCTGGAAAGAAATCAATTCCGAATTTTATCTTTATGGACACGTTTCCCGGATTCTGTAAGAATGGTAGTTTTTTTATTTTCTTTAACTATTTCCTGACGGTAGCGAGGCGTTAGTTTTGAGCCTTTTCTTTTGTTCTGTTTAACGTATACAGTTTGTCCAATTTCATAGTCCTTTGTCGGTTGTCTTTTTTTGTTATGATTCTGTAGATCTTTGTCCTGTTTAAGTCTAAGTTTGTCAATGTTTGATTGTCTTGCTCTTTCAAAGTCTTCTGGGTTCATTCTGGGTGATCGTCCTAAGTAAAGTTCAACAGGTTTTTTTCCCGTAGTCGAATGAATGGTAAAGTTGTATTCGTTGACTGCACGCTCTAAAAGTTCTTCAAAAGATCGGGGTGTTGATTCTTGTTTCAGGCAGCGCATGATGCCTGTGAGAGTGGAATGGAAGCGCTCAACCTGTCCGTTCGCTTCGCTTTTGTAGGGGGGTGTCTTGTAAACTTTGATTTGTAGTTCATCTTCCATCATAGACATAATAGAAGCTGACCTGAGAGCGCCTTCGTTATCGACAACCACATGTTCTGGTACACAAAAGAAGAAAAGAATGTCTTGGAGCGGTCTCCTAATGTCCGCGAGTGAGCGTGATGGGATAATCTTTGCCATGGCAAACTTAGTGAATTTGTCTATGGCTGTGAGGACAAGATGTTTCTCAGTTGAGAAAATGTCTATGTGAACGATGTGGCCAGGATAATTAGGGATAGGTGTTTTTTCCAGGAGGGGCTTATTGGGATGCCGGTCGTACTTGTTCTCCTTACATATGGTGCAGAGTTTGACCAGTCTCCTTATTTTGGCACTCATTTTTGGGAAATAAAAGTTTTCTATTATTTGGAGTCTATTTTCTTCTGCATTCCGGTGAGCTCTTTTGTGGATTCGGAGGATTCTTTCCTCTTGCTCGGCTTCGTAGGGAATATCTTCGACAATCTTTTGAGTATATCGGATTTTATAGTCGCTAAAGTGGTTTGGGTATATCTGTTGTATGAGACCCATGGTTGATTCGTCTGTTTGTAAACCGTTAATTATGTTGGGGTTGAGGTAGCGTTTAAAAATGTTAATAATGTCCTGTTCTGAATATTGTCTTTGTATCAGTATATGTCTTGTGTAGTTCTCGAAAGGGTGTGTAATTTGGTAGCTGTGTTCTTCACCTAGTTTGAATATAATTTGATTTTTAAACACGTTGATGGGGGACTCTACGCAAGGTATTAAATTTTGGGATGAACTCTCGTCGCTATGTTGAGTGGGGGTCATGGAATTAATTTGTGTTTCTCGGGGTGGTCTCGAAAGGGAATCGGCTACAATGTTTGCTTTACCCGGTTTATATTTTAATTCATAATTATATTCCTCAAGTATTGCTTTCCAGCGTTTCATTTTACTATTTGTGTTTTTTGAACTGAGAGCATATGTAAGGGGTTGATGGTCTGTGAAGATCTTTACTTTACTGGATCCATATAGATAATTTCGAAGACTGTTTAGAGCCCATATTATCGCCAACATCTCCTTTTCGTTCGTCGCGTAGTTCTCTTCGGATTTCCCTAGAGTCCTCGACAAATACGAAATCGGTTTGTTATCTTGGGATAATACTGCTCCTATGGCATAATCAGAAGCGTCGGTGGTAAGTTCAAAGGGTTTTTTGAAATCTGGGTGTATTAATAGAACGTCTTGTGAAATAAGAACACTTTTGACCTTTTTGAAGGCGTCTAGTGCGTCTTTGTCAAGTGTTATTGGTTTATTTTTTGAGATATGTTTGGACGTTCGTCCATCTTCCCCTCTCAAGAGGGCTGTCAGGGGCTTGGCGATCTTAGCATAATCTTGTATGAATCGCCTGTAATATCCTGACAGTCCGAGGAATGATCTGAGATCCTTCAATGTTCTGGGAGGTGGAAAGTTTGCGATTGCTTCCACTTTCTTAGGGTTTGTTCGTATTCCCTCTATACATACGATAAACCCAAGGAATTTGACTTCTCTCTTCAAAAATTCACTCTTGTCTAGGTTGATTTTCATGTTCGCCCTTTGTAGTGTTTTAAATATGGCCTCTAGATTGTCAAAATGCTCTTTTTCATCTTTTCCGAAAACTATTATGTCGTCAATGTAGACACGACAGCGTTTACCTATGTGTTCCTTTAGAATATCGTCTAGGGTTCTCTGAAAGATGGCTGGGCCGTTCTTTAAGCCGAACGGTAGGCGAAGGAACTCATATTTACCGTTGTTTATGGCAAATGCGGTTTTTTCTACGTCAGATTCTCTTAAGAGAATTTGGTGAAATCCGCTTTTTAAATCGAGAATTGAAAAGAATTGATTTTCGCCTAAATTTGAGAGTACTTCGTTGATGTCTGGTATAGGATATGCGTCTGTAATTGTGATGGAGTTCAGTTTCCTATAGTCAACGACCATTCGGAATTTCTTTTCTCCAGATGCATCCTGTTTTTTGGGTACAATCCAGACGGGGGCGTTATATGGGGACTTGGATGGTCTAATAATGTTGTCCCTTAATAGTTTTTGGATTTCTTTTTCAACCTCATCTTTGAGGGCCATGGGGTAAGGGTAAGATTTAGCATAGACAGGGTCATTTGAGGTAGTACGGATTTCTCCTCTGACGGAGGTGGTGTATGTTAATTTTTCGTCTGGGTCCGATAATAAGGGTTTGTATTTTGATAAGATTAGCTTCAGACGGACTTCTTGTTCCTTATTCATGTGAGAGATTCTTAAATTTAGATGGTTAATAGACTCGGATATGTATTGTTTCAATGGAATAGAAATTTGAGGTTTGATTGACATTATGTTAGAGCTTGCGTGAATTACTGCTTGGAGCTCTCTTAGGGTATCATTTCCAATTAATCCTGCGAAGATTTTGAGGGAAGGTAGTAGATTAAATTTTAATTTTCTTGTATTTGGTCCAAATATGTTGATGAAAGAATGGTGAGTTATATTTATTGGTCCACCCGCTGTGTTCGTGAAAAAGGGTTTTTCATTTGGGATGGGGTTACGCACATAAAATGGTTGAATATAGTTGTTATTTGACCCTGTATCGATTAAAAATTTAAGTTTTTCTCCGCTCTGCGCAGCGTATTCAATATACGGCAGGGAAGAGCCCTTTAATCTAAAAAATGGATACCACCCTGTTGATCAGTGTTGTCATTGTTGTAGTTAGTCGTCTCGTTTGGAACGTCTTCGTCAGGTTCAACATTTGTAGTGTAATTACTATGTTCGTAGTATGAGTTCTCATTTGTTTCGTCTAAGTTTGGAGAAAATGGCACAGTTTCTTCTAAAGATAAGTACTCGAGTAAATCAGCTTGATCTGACTCCCGTTTTTCTCGAGATAATGAGTCTGGTTCAATATTGTAGTTATGGGTGTAGTAAGTGCGCTGTTGCTTGTTTCCAAATTGACCTTGTTCGGGTGCTACCCTTTTAATGGGGAATGACCGATGTTGGGGTCTATTTTGGTAATTTACAGCATGAGTCCTTATGGATTGATCTACTTCCATAGGCTCGTATCTCCGTGGTTTAGGAGGCAGTGGTTTGATATTGGGGACAGGATACTGTACTTGCCTATGGAATTGTGGAGCTGGAGGAACGCGAGGGTTATGGAAGAGTTCTGGCTTGAAATCTTGCCTTGGGATATACGCATGCTGTAATTGTTGTCTGAAATTATTTTTAGGAGGAATTGGACGAGGTGTGTTTTGAGGTTGTTTTCTGTGGGTAACATGCGTGTTGTTTGCATGTTGTGCTCTGTAATCAACGTTTTGTAATTTAAGGCACAAATGTAGAGCTTGTGGTAGGTCAGCTGGTTCACGGATACTCAGCAACCGTGGTAAATCTCCTCTTAGGCCGCGCACAAACGTATCGAGTGCTTTATCCCTGTAACATTGGGTCATATTAGTTAATGACTCCTGTCCCATGTCCATTGATGACAGTTTATTTAATATCAGCGACAAATGGTGGTAGACCGTCTGATAGAATTCATGGATGCTTCCGTTGCCTTGAACAAGAGTAGTCATCTGGTACTCAAGCGTACCAAGATCTCTCTTGTCGGCCTAGTGAAGTGTTAGGCACTTCGAAATTTTGTTCCAATTAAGGGGGGTGTTGTAGGATTCCAAAGCTATATCAGCTTGGCCTACTATTTTGTTGCGGATCACTGAAAGGATACCATAATACTTCGGTGTTCCTTTCAGGTGATCGTAGATCTTCAAGATCCTCTCAACACTTTTCCTCCATGAGGAATATTCGCTGGGGTCACCTGAAAAAGTCCTCAAACTCTTGACGACATCAGGAATCTTATCCATGTCAGATAGATTTGCGTCGACTGTCCCAACTATTGGAACATCGCTGTCATCATTCACATCAGACGCAGGGTTCATGATGGAATGAAAAATCTCTCTACCCTGAGTGTTGAGGGCTTGTGAGACTATTCTCGTTATAAGTTGAACGAGGTCAACATTGTTGCTACTCTGAACGTTTGGGGGATTGTTTTGAGGGAGATTACGAGGCGGATTATTCTGGGCCTCCGTCTCGTTTAAATTTAGACGCGGAGGGTGAATGAGATTCGATTGATTTGGCATCGCGATATGAAGGGGTTTTCCAGACAGTAATAACCTAACCGATTTCAGAGAAAGTTCACTTCAATAACCACACAAGGACAATAAGATCACTTTCGATAACACGACTATTTTCCTGAAAAATGGTTACTTCGCAAAAAAAAGTTATACTTTGGGAAGACACAATGCATTAATTATTTCCTTTATAAGGGTTTTTTTCAGAATCTAAATTAATCATTCAAAATCTGCTTCACATAAATTTGATTTTTCACGAAGTTATATATAAAGCTTGAAAAATTTTTTGTGCAATACGCAAATTCAGATAAAGTCACTTATTTAATTTCTTTTGATAACTTTTTCTTTCTGTAATCAATTTTTATTTTCCTTCTTCAAGTCAGATTGATATTTTTGCTATCTCACAAGTTAATTCTTATTCAAATTGAATCAATACCTTTAATTCTTAACTTTTTCCTTTTGTTTCACTTTTTTCTTTTTTAAATTAAATCAATATATATTTTTTTCTATTCTTCACTTATTTTCTTTTTCTTTTCAAATAATTTCACTTTGTTACTTATGTTACGAACTAAAATGATTGAAAACTTTGACTTACAATGTTGCTACCAAGGTTCTCATGATTAATTGATAAAAAATTCCTTTGCTCCTTGATGGATCGATCGTCGACTGAGAGGGCGGCTGTAAGTTTCCCTACTCCTTTTTGCTACTCCTGTAGCTACTACGGGGCCTCGTTCCACTCCACAGGTACCACACACACTTCGCGACTTTGCGCGCGTAAAGAAAAATCACTTCCGCGGTTATTCTCAAACTCGACTGTTTGGTACGCACTTGCGTAACCCACGTACTTTTTAACACGATTTTTCTGCTGCGGTACCGCGACGATCGTCCCTGCTCGGGCGCCAATTAACAAACGCGAGTTTGTTCGAATGAAAAAAATTTATTTCTCAGGCAAAGCCTGGCTATTACAAAGTACAATTAATAACTGAAATTTTCTTGTAATACATATTTCTTATATTAGCTCCAAAATGCTGACGGCATGTCTATCATTTTCGTGAGAACGTTGAATATCGTCAGCGAAATGGTTTTCCCATGTTGCACCGCTTTCCGGTGTTATGTTGCAGTTTACCTGGGAATTTGTTCGTTCGTTCATCCAGGTCAAACCAATCGATTTACTTGCTTGCACGCGCAGCATAATTGCTGACGATGCGTCCACGATACTTTTGTAACAATTAACTGATCGTGCAATCAACAACACAGGTAGTCGACGCAGCATTTTCTAGGCCAATCGATTTACCTGCATGCACGCGCAGCATAATCGCTGACGATGCGTCCGCGATACTTTTGTAACAATCAACTGATCGTGCAATCAACAACACAGGTAGTTGACGCAGCATTTCATAGGCTAAGCAAAAATTATTGTTACAGAATAAGTATCAATTAAGTTTTCAGTTTTGTATTCGAACTAAAAGAATAAAGATCGGGTTCTCAGCCCTGAAATTGATAATTTTTTTAGTAACAAAACTCTTTGTTTTATTAACTGGCGCCCAACGTGGGGCTGCTCTTGTGACATCGGTGAAACGGGAAGTCGTAAGTAAAAATGCGGAAAGTAACATTCGACAACAGCCAAGTCACTTGTGAATCCGTTTTTAATCGTTCCGTCCGTGAATATCCTGCGACAAGGAGGAAACAGCGATAAAGTTACGACGAGTGGATAGCCATAACACTAGCCCGCGGTGTAGTGCAAAGGAAAGAGGTCCCCTAGTAGTTCCAGTGAACAAAAAGGAGTTGGTAGAACCAACAGCCACCTTGCCCACGTAGAAGCAGCCTCATACCCACGGTATCCTGCATTTCAACGCCATGAAAGCAGTAGTAATATATCTTATGTAAGTCAAAAATTGTAACTATATCTTGTAATTATTTGATTATTCCCACTAAAATAAAATAGTTAAAAATTAAAAGACTTTACTGCAGTTATATTAACGAATATCAAATTAAGTATTTGAATGCAGAATTAAAACCTGCAACTTATTAGTGATCAACCCTTGATTATTGAATTATTACGTTTACTATAAATATTAAATCAAGCATATGAATGCGCAATTAAAATTTGTAACTCATTGATCAGTTATTGACTATTGAGCTATTAAAGTGGAATTGGACAAATAAATAATTATCGATCATTGAATTACAAATTTATACAAATACAAATTTATTTTTATACTTGAGCAAGCGTTTTTAGTGAAAATTTGTTGTTGTTGTTCAGCGTAATTATACGTAGTGGATAAGTGATCAAAAATCAGTGAATACTTTTTTTTTGTCTTTTCGTTGGAAACGGTACGGAATTTTGCGCTTTACGTATCTGGTGAAGATACATTTTATTCAAAACACAACTATATTCGGTTTCAAGTTTTTGAAATAATTTTGGTGCGATAATGTTGAATTCTAACAATTTAGTACGACCAGCTCGATTAACAGCATCAGGTGATAATGCTGCAATCCTCGGTGGAGCTGCTGTAACCGCCTCACCGATTGATAATGTTTCAAGTCCCGACAATAATTTAGTGGACTTGATCACTCGGGTTGTTTCAGAAGCATTGCAAATTCAAGGTAGAGAACTTTTCAACTCCTTGATGAATCCTGCATCTGATGCTAGGAATGACGCTGATGTGCCAATAAATATAGGTGGAGGCAATAACCTATCTGATATGGATAAGATCCCAGATGTGGTTAAAAGCCTCAGAGAATTCTCTGGGCAGCCCGGAGAATTCAGTTCGTGGAAAAAGAGCGTTGATCGAATCCTCGCTATCTACGAACACCTGAGAGGCACTCCAAAGTATTACGGTATACTTTCCGTAATCAGAAATAAGATTGTCGGCCACGCAGACATAGCGCTGGAGTCTTACAATACTCCGCTCAATTGGGAAAGAATCTCGAAGTGTCTGACGCTCCATTACGCTGCCAAGACAGATCTTGGTACCTTAGAGTACCAGATGACAACCCTGGTGCAAGGTTCGAGCACAATTCCTGAACTCTATCAAAGTGTGTACCACCATCTTTCATTAATACTCAATAAGTTAGGTTCTATGGAGTTAACCCGAGACTCACTTAACGTGATGACACAGGCCTACAGGGACAAAGCTCTGGACACCTTTGTCAGAGGCTTAAGAGGCGACTTGCCTCGACTATTAAGCATGCGTGAGCCAGCCGATTTGCCTCAGGCACTCCACCTTTGCCTCAAATTGCAGAACGTAGATTACCACGCACAGCATGCCAATAACTCGCAACCTTCGTCTCATAGACCCCAATATCGGAATCCACCTCCAGTTCCAACTCGAAGAACACTTCCTCTTCCTTCTAAGCCTTCACCTGTTCCTGCTCCTAGACAAAGATTCTTTCCTGAGCTATTTCATAGTCCAAGGGCTCTGCAAGTGCCACAGTTTAACAGGCAAATAAATTACCAACAGCAGAATCAGCCTCAGAATCCTCCCCCAAGACCTCCTCGAGGACCAGAGCCTATGGATGTCGATCAGTCCGTACGAACGCATGCGGCAAACTACGCGAATAGGCCGCGGCTCAACATGAGATTCAAAAGCGTCCTCAAATCCAGGGGGCTTACGTACCGAACAAAATGCAGCGGGTATTCTATACCGAGTGTAATAAAGATGAGGAGCAGTCTATCGAACAGTACCAAGAACATATATCACAGGCGGACCAGGAATATGAGCAGACCTTGAATAAGGATAGCCCCGAACCTGACCAACTCAACATCGACCAAGCCAATTCTGAAGAAGTCGAAGACATTTATTTTTTAGGATAAGACGCTCCTCGCTTCCTTATTTTGAGTACGTGACGAGGAGCGGAGTGATATTTAAATTTTTAGTGGATACCGGCTCTAATAAAAATTATATTCAGCCCCGGCATATCAGGAATCCACTTCTTTACGAAAAAAATTTCTTTGTTAGCTCCGTTGGGGGAAGCGTCGAAATAACACATCACGCACTCATTCCTATATTTGGCCCTAGCACGGGTAAGCTAAAATTCTTTATCTTACCTTCCCTTGTAGCATTTGATGGCATAATAGGGAACGACACCCTCAAACAGCTGAATGCTATCATCCATACAAATGGAAGCTATATGACCATACACCCGAATATACGAATCCCTCTCAAATAACATCTATCGGAAACAGTTAACAATATTAACATAAGAACTAGCCACCTAAGTCAAGAACTATCATCTAAACTTAAAAATATAATTCATAGCTATCCTAATCTATTTTCCGAACCTGACGAAAAACTGACTTTCACTACAACGGTTAAAGGGGAGATTTGAACTACCAGTCATGACCCGGTTTATTCTAAATCATATCCATATCCTATGGCATTAAAGGGAGAAGTTGAGAAGCAAATCAACAAGCTTCTCGAAGACGAGATCATTAGACCATCCAAATCACCATACAATTCTCCGGTATGGATCGTCCCGAAGAAACAAGATGCTTCTGGTGAGAGAAAATACCGAATGGTGATCGATTATCGTAAGCTTAACTCGGTTACGGTTCCAGATAGGTATCCTATCCCGGAAATTAATGAAGTCCTTGCTAACCTTGGCAAGAGTAGCCTCTTCTCCGTTATAGACCTTAAAAGCGGATTTCATCAGATTCCTCTCAGGGAGTTTGATATTAAAAAGACAGCCTTCTCAGTAAACAACGGGAAGTTCGAGTTCACTCGACTCCCATTCGGGCTCAAAAATGCTCCTTCAATATTAATCAGAGGGCATTAGATGACATTCTTAGAGAATAATCAGAGAGCATTAGATGACATTCTTAGAGAATACATAGGAAAATGTTGTTATGTATACATCGACGACATTATCATTTTTGGAAGGAATGAGACAGAACATCTCTCAAATCTAGACAAAATATTTAAGACCCTGGAAACTGCCAACATGAAAATTCAGTTGGACAAGTGTGAGTTCCTCCAAACAGAAGTCGAATTTCTAGGCTACGTCATCAGCAAAGAAGGTATCAAAACCAACCCGAAGAAAGTACAGGCCATCATGGATCTACCTCCTTCAAAAACTCTCAAAAGTCGTCGTTCATTCTTGGGGATGTCAGGCTATTATCGACGCTTCATTCAAGACTACGCTCGAATAGCCAAACCACTGACATCCCTTCTAGGAGGGGAAGATGGACATGTGTCCAAAAACCTCTCGAAGAATAAAACCATTCATTTGAACGCAGAGGCAATGATGGCATTTGAAAAATTGGAAGATTCACTCGTCTCTAAAGAAGTAACTTTGGTGCACCCAAATTTCGAGAAGGAGTTTGAATTAACCACCGATGCATCCGACTATGCAATTGGTGCAGTTCTCTCTCAGGACAATAGACCCATCGCATTTCTCTCAAGAACCTTAAGAAAAGAGGAGGAGAACTACGCAACCAATGAGAAAGAGATGCTTGCCATAAAGTGGGCATTGGAATCCCTTAGAAGTTTTCTCTATGGTTCACGTAAGGTCGTAATCTACACCGACCATCAGCCTTTGACTTAGCAATAAAAATACCAACTCCAAACTAAAAAGCTGGAAATCCATCTTAGAAGAATATAACTATGAGCTTAGGTACAAGCCAGGTAAGGCCAATGTAGTTGCAGACTCGCTCTCAAGACCGCCTCAACTCACCCAGGCTAACTCTTTGACTCCCACAGAGCATAGTTATGATAGCTCATCACATAACCTTATTGTCACTGTCGAAAATCCTATTAACTCCTTTCGAAATCAACTGCTTCTGAAGACCGGAAACGAAGATAGCTACCAAATTGTGACACCTTTTGAAAGCTATGCACGACACATCATAATCAAACCGCACTATTCAGAAATGGATCTCATCGGCATTCTTAGAAGATATCTTAACCCCAACAAAGTGAATGGGATCTGTACCAGCGAAGATATCATGGGTAAAATTCAGACGGTGTAGCCACACCACTTTAGGGACTATCGTGTACGGTTTGCCCGGAAATTTGTTGAGGATGTCCCAAGTGACGCTGAGCAGGACGAAAGGATTCTCCAGGTACATCGGAGAGCCCATCGTAACGCAGAGGAAAACAGGTTGCAACTCCTAGAAAAGTTCTATTTTCCAAGAATGTCCGCAAAAATTAAATACATCATTAAGCGTTGCACAATATGTAAGGAAGTTAAGTATGAGAGGCACCCCAACAAACCACTTTTAAGCCCGACTCCCATTCCAGCCTACCCAGGGCACACTATACATATAGATCTCTTTTCGACCGAGAAATATCGCGTTTTGACGGCTGTGGACAAGTTCACCAAGTTTGCTCAAGCTAAGGTAATTGCGTCTAAATCCGTCGCGGACATTAAACAACCTCTAGCAGATATATTATTTTTCTTCTGCGTCCCTGAGAATGTCGTAGTTGACAATGAAAGTGCGCTTAAATCAGCATCCTTAACGTCCCTAATGGAAGACGAACTCCAAATTAGGGTTTTCAAAACTCCTCCTTACAAGAGTGAAGTTAACGGACAAGTCGAGCGTTGGCACTCAACTCTTGTTGAGATAATGAGGTGCCTGAAGAAGGAGGGGCCCCCAAGATCCTTCGAGGATCTACTACAACGAGCCGTCAACGAATATAATTTCACTATTCACTTGATCACCGGGAAAAAACCAGTAGAACTTTTTTTTGGACGTGTTCCTAGAATCAACCCCGACGAGTTCGAAAACGTGCGTCTGGCGAATATAGAGAAACTGAAAAGAAAACAGGAAAAAGACCTCAAACACCACAATAAGGATAGGCAGCCAATAAAAAATTATGATATAGGGCAAGTTATTTATGTCAAACAAAATAAAAGGAAATGATCCAAACTAACACCAAAATACAAGCAAGAAATAGTCAAAGAAAATAATAACACTACTATTCTCACAGAATCTGGTAAAATAGTGCACAAGAGTAACATCAGAAACTAGCTCCTTATTTCAGATTTACGATCCACATCAGCCAAAGTAGAGTTCAAATTTTGGACTATTCGAGCTCACAAATCGTCACATTTTACACGGGCCTAACGAAGATACAGGACGGAAATTTTAAATTAAAACATGTGATTGACATAGACCATTACGAACGCCTCATTTCACAAATTGAACCAGTCGTTAACCTCTCAGCAATTCGGCATCATCCCCTTTCCTTACATTTATCGTACGAGATTCAGCAAATTCAAACCCTAGCCAAAAACTTGAAACCGCGCAGAATTGGAAGATCACTTAACTTTATTGGAACCGCGTGGAAATGGATTGCAGGCAATCCTGACCATGAGGATTTCAAAACGATAAAGGAAATAACCTCGGATGTCCTGGCGAACAACAACAGGCAAGTTGTCATTAACCGATTATACAATGATCGAATCAATAATATCACAAGGGTCACCAATGAGATACAGAATCTGCTTAAGAAAAATAATCAAATAAATATTAACCTGATACTTGATGTACAATTTGGAATAAGAATACTTAAGGAAGAATTGGAAAATATTAATACAGCAATTCACTGGGCTAAATTAGGAATTGTAAATTCTTTGATCCTGTCAAATGCCGAAATAAAAATTGCAACAAACATATTAAATAAAGAAATTTTACCATACTCAACTGTAGAAGAGGCATTAGATTTCTCTGAAGCGAAAATTATAACAAACAGCTCATCAATTCTCTATATCGTTAACATACCTTTGACAACTAGCAAAATTTACCAAACGCTGTTGATAAAACCAGTTAAGAGGAAAAATCTAATTAGTGAAGTTTTGTACAGTAAGATTTTTAAAAATGAAGAAGAAGTTTATGGCATTACGGGAAATTGTAAATCACTTAATAATCTGTCAATATGTAAATCAGTTGATATAATAGATATTGGAAATGATACATGTATTCCAAAATTGTTAAAAAGTTAAGGAGCAGTCTGTGCACAGATCAACAATCAACATGTACCAGCAATGGAAGAAATCTCAACAGGCGTGGTAATGCTGAACCAATTTTGCGGTACCCTGAGGACTGAAGAAACATCTCGCGATCTCAATGGCATATTTTTGATTAAATTTAGCAACACAAACGCAACAGTGAATGGGAAAACCTTCATCTCCAGGGAGGCATCCACAATTCGTGAATTACCCGCAATATTACAACCATCTCCTGCAAGCAACGCGTATCGAGAACTACTATCACTTGAAATGATGCAAGAACTTCACATAAATAGCACGCACGAAATCCAGAATCTGCAGACTGAGAAAGACATGCATACTTTCACTACATATGGGCTTACCACGTTTATTGGAATCCTTTTCATGGTCGTAACAGTCCTGAATTTCCGATACAAAAATTCAGGCAAAAATGAAATCATCATCCAAACTCCAACATCTAAGCCAGAGGAGAAAATAGCAGCAGAATTACCATTTGAGCCACCACCGCCTTCGAACCAACCCTATCGAAGTTCGAAACCCGTGAAATTCAACGACCTCCCCTATTTCTAGGCGATCGAGGACAACCGCACTTAAGAAGGGAAGACTTAACACGCGTCAATAACATCCAGGTCAAACCAATCGATTTACTTGCATGCACGCGCAGCATAATCGCTGACGATGCGTCCGCGATACTTTTGTAACAATTAACTGATCGTGCAATCAACAACACAGGTAGTCGACGCAGCATTTCCTAGGCCAATCGATTTACCTGCATGCACGCGCAGCATAATCGCTGACGATGCGTCCGCGATACTTTTGTAACAATCAACTGATCGTGCAATCAACAACACAGTTAGTCGACGCAGCATTTCCTAGGCTAAGCAAAAATTATTGTTAAGTATCAATTAAGTTTTCAGTTTTGTATTCGAACTAAAAGAATAAAGATCGGGTTCTCAGCTCTGAAATTGATAATTTTTTTAGTAACAAAACTCTTTGTTTTATTAACTTATACAAGGAGAACTTTGAACTCTCAGCTTTATAGCTCTATAAAAAGAACTTTTTGGAAAGCCTGACATTGTATTCTGGCATTCCCGTCATCTGCGGGGAACGCGTATTGAAGCTTGAACCGGTAGCAATACCTCTGCATGACCCGGAATGTGCAGATAATACTTTCTGAGTGATTGCGACGCGCATTGGAAATTCCATCAGCATATTCTCGCATTATGCTTCAAATACATATTGGCCCAAGCTAAACCATCTCGGGTTGGGCCACCACAGACCAATTCGAGGACAGATGCTACTGTCCACACCATGGCCGGAGCTGGTGAGCTTCAGTTGTCTATTGTCAGTCTGTCAAATCCGTTTGGTTGGTGCATGTTGGTGCCCACTCAGATCGGAATGCAGGCCAATATCGACCAATCGTAGCCATCTCACACCAAGGGGGTGTACACATATTGGTCATAGGCTCTGTTGGTTTGGCTTGGGCCAATATTTATTTTCTACATTACACGTTATTAGGAGAAATTTGTGCTGCTTGGACCGGCGACCAAGCTTGCCCCTGTACGCCTGTTCACGAATAGTATCCTCTACACTTTATTTACCTGTGATGATTTGAAACGCTCTGATATGTTCATCTTTTCGCTTTATATAGCAAACATTACTCATGTCGATGTATGCTCAAAAGTTCTTTTCTTTATTTTTGCGAGAAATGTTCATAATTAAATGATGGGCTTTTTGGAAAACAGCTTTCAAACATTACATCTGCATTGCTGACAATGTTTGCTTTATGCATGCTGCTAGAACGCATTACAACAATTTCCGTTAACGTGAGGCAGATATGATAAATTTTTGGCTTCGGCAAAGGGCTGCCAGCAAGAGGTGTTTTTGTTATTTTCGTACCAATAAATGCTTACATTAAGTATTTACATCGCAAACTTTAGCAATGAAAATATGTAAGTAAACAATGTTTAAATTTTCTAAAGTCTGGACATTTTTCGGATGGTAACCCCTAGCACCTTCCTGTCGCTGTATCTTTCGATGAAGTCATCGAAATTAAGGCCAATGACAGCGAAGCGTTTCCCGAGAGGAAAACCGACTCGGTTTAGTCGTGCATTCATTAAGCATTGTGATGACACACACCGCGGTGTGGACCGCCTCTTGGTTTCGGAACCGAGTCGGTAAACGAGAAAAATGACCCATCGACTTGGTTCTTCGAGCGTTTTTCGATTTGTTCATTGCTGCGTAGTCCGATCGGTGGAATTGCTAAGTGTGTCATTGGCCTTAAACTGGGGATTGAACTGCATGGTAGAGAATTCTACTACAATCGGCTCTCATACCATCGGGTTGGCGATTTTCAGTTCAAAAACGAGCTCACAGCACTAATAATCAAACTAACAATAGGACTAACTCAACACTAAATCCATTAATTAAAAATTACCGCGGCAATTAGTAATCTTTTGCGGATACCGTACTACGCGCGATCGTTGACAACCTAGTTTGACAACATGGGTTCTCTTAGATTTTTATGAGTGGGGAGCGTCAAAGGCGCATCAATTAGTTTTTGTTGTTGGGAGTCAAAAATATCTTTGAATGATTTTTTTCAAAATTAAGATGAATACATGCTTGAGGCTGCAAGTGAAAACATATTACGAGAATATAATTATGAAATATAATTTTAATGGAGAGTGTGGAAGGGGGTGCATAAAAAAATGTATTATATGAAAATAATCATAACGTGTCTACTTGTATTTATTTGCGTCTCTATGACCTCAAGCAATACGATGGGCTTTCAAGTTAGAGCTTTAATTCCCCCGAAGCTAGTCACAAGCCCGGGTTTGAAGGAAGATAGGGGTGTGAGACGAAAGCACTATTGCAAATCGTTCTTTTATGGTACTTAAACATTGAATTAAATTTACAGATGGATGTTTATCAAATCCCATGTGTGGCTATTGCATGCTGAGTGATTGTGACGCTCATTGGAAATTCCAATAGCGCATTCTCTTTGCTACTAGGGGGAATTGGTACTGTTGTTTTTCATACATTTTACTTACCCGTGATGATTTGAAATGCTACGAAATTTTCATCTTTCTGCTTTATATAGCACACTAGCCATAGCCGATGTATGCTCGCAAGTTCTTTCCCCCTTATTTCTGCGAGTGATATTCATTGGCCAGTCATGGACTCTTAGAAAACCCCTTGCAAGCACATTACATTTTTATTACCAAGAATGTTTTCTTCATATATTCCGTCCGGAATGCGTTACAGCGATTCCCGTTGGGCGGCTCGAGCTCTATTGCATGCATAGTCGGAGAGAATATGCGCTCAGCACACTGAAACTACAAAGAGTGTTTACTAGTGATCATATTATAATTAAGTGGCTCGTGGTGAAAGCTAGGATCAATGCAATATTATCAAGTTACACACTGTTTAGGCTAAATTTAAAGTTTTGTTACCATTATGGTTTACTCTTATTCTAATAGAATACATTATTTGTGAATTTCAAATATTCATGTTGCAAACAAATCTGCAACTTGAGTACAGCCCTGTACAAGTACTGTTTTGGTGTACGGCTGTCGTGTTGTACTCAGCCCAGTACAGCCCTGTGCGACCCTGACACACGTGTGCGACCCTTCCACACACTTATACTAGACTAAGTCGTATATTTTGTAAGAAAAACTAGTTGGTAATAAACAGCGAACAATTAAAGACGTGTTTTACTGGTGTTGTGGTGCGTATTTTCAGTAACAAAAGTGGTCCTTCGAACCGGATCGCCCAGTCCTACAGAAAAACAGTTTAAATCGTGAAAAATTGCCGCGAGTGAGACGAAAATGTCTGCAAAAGGATTCTTCGGAAACTCAACCAGGTTAGAAGAAAAATTGCAAGAGACATCGTCGCAAACCTTGGCGGCTGTACATTTTGTGTTATACGGTGAATACGCGAAACCAAACTTCGTAAAACGAAATATACGAAAATATTCGCAGTTGAACTTTGAAGGTGACGATCGCGAGTGCCACATAGCCAAAATAAGTGCGTCGTTAAGTTTGAACGAACTGAAGTCGGTAGCCATTTTTTTTGATTGCGATGTTGCTACTGCTCTAGATGCGTCGGAAATAACGCGCAAAATAATCGGGTGTGTCGAAAACGAATCGCAGAAAAATATGGCGGCTGCCTCCGAACGATCATCGAAATCCATCAAATCGAACAATAGTGTAGTGTCGTCTGCCAGATTCAAAGTGAAAACAGAAATTTGTGAATTAAAAGACAACGTTATGAGTAAAGAATTAGAGATTCTCGAAATTGAAACGGACCTAATAAATTTGAGAGCTTCCGATAACAACGAGAAAGATATATCTCTCAAAGAAAAAGAAATAAAGACGAAGAAAAAAATTATTGAAATTCTTCAGAAACGAATTTCTAATAAAGAAGTGCTACTTGAAGTGCATGACGTGGAACAAACAAGGCAAAATGCCAGTGATTGTGTGTCTAGTGCAAGTGATGAAGATGGCGTGGACAATGAAGATAGAGTTGCAAGTTGGGCAAGTAATGCTAGTGCGCGAACGTGCGAGTCTGAAACTAAAGTGCAAGACCTAGCGAAAACAATGAACAATTTTCTATCGCGTCAAACAGTTGGGAGTAATCTAATGCCCTTCGACGGGTCGTCGTGTTTAAAATGGCCGGTATTTCTTGCACAGTATAAAGTAGCTAGTGAAATATGTGGGTTTTCGGACAAAGAAAATGTGATGCGGTTGGACCAGGCCTTGCGTGGTGAAGCAAGACAATGTGTTGAACTATTGCTTTGTACGGCACACGAACCTAGTGTAATCCTAAACATTTTAGAGACGAAATTTGGCCAACCTGAGTCATTGCTTGCAGAAATCGTGAAAATGATACGAGGGCTCAGGCGTGTTATTAATTCAGATACGCTCATGGAATTGTGCTGTATGGTGCAAAATATTTCGGCAGTGATTAAAGGCAAAACTTTCAATTTCGTGGATCAGAGAAACATCATTTCCCAGTTTATAAGTAAATTGCCAGGCCACATAATAACGTCATGGGGAGCACACTTAGTTTCACAAAAAATAAAACCGAGAGAAGAAACGATTGGCGACTTCGCGAAATGGGCACAAAGCATGTCCGAAATAAGTTCCCGAACAGCCTTTATGAATGCGGAATTCACAGAAATGAGTTCGAGCTCAACAAACGCCCGAGTGCCCTCATGCCCATCACAATCTAAAAGTTGTAAAGCATGTAATACAACGGAGCACACTTTAGATCGTTGTCCAGTATTTAAAGTTGCAGACATAAAAAAACGCTGGAAATTAGCTGAAAGCTGTCATGCGTGCTACTGCTGTCTGGGATACCATCGTGGTGGTTGTAACAACAGGAAACCGTGTGGCATTGGTGGTTGTGGAAAGTTTCATCATCAGCTTTTACACAAAACCCCAACGTCGGCCAACACTGTACAAGTGACAGCTTGCACAACTGAAGTCAACTGCGATGTCATGTTAAAAATAATTCCTGTAAGGCTACGTGGTCCATCTGGATGTCTAACAGTTAAAGCGATACTGGATGAAGGAAGCACAACTACTTTGATGGATTCAGCGATAGCGGCTTCGCTCGGGCTAAAAGGACCTACATCTCCTTTGTGTTGCAAATGGACCGGAGATATTTACCGTTTCGATGACACATCGCAGATCGTCCAGGCAGAAATATCTGGAGTCGCAGAAGGTGAATCAAAGTATTTTCCATTAAAAGATGTACGAACCGTAAACGATCTGAATCTTCCGAATCAAAAATGCGACATCGACACATTGGTAGACAAATTCCCTTTCATCAAGCAGGCAAAGATCACCTGCGATTATTCTAAAAATAATTATAATATGAAACCAGCGCTTCTAATTGGTCAAAACAACGCAAAACTCATCGTTACGCGACAAGTGATTCAACCTAATGCAGGGACACCAATTCTTTCAAAAACAAGTCTGGGATGGACAGTCCACGGTCCAGTTACATCATTGAGCACGGCTGCAAACAATGCAGAAATGTCATTTCTATGCTGCGAGAACAGTGATGAAAACTTACATCAATTCGTCAAAGAATATTTTAAACTCGAAAACTTTCGATCCTACGACAAACAAGCAGACAAACGAAAATCATCCGACGACGAGCGTGCGGCCCGAATTGCCGAAAACTCTATTAAATACCAAAACAACAGGTATGAGGTAGCTCTGCCGTGGAAAGTCGAAAATACCACGTTCCCGAATACAAAACCTATGGCTTTGCAACGATTAAAATGCCTCGAAAATCGTCTGCGGAATGACAGACAATTAAGCATCGCTTACTGCAATGAAATTCAAAAACTGCTCGACAAAGGCTACGCATTGCCAGTTCAAAATAATGAACTGAATGGAAGGCAAAGAGTATGGTACCTGCCACATTTTGCAGTGCAAAATCCGAACAAACCTGGGAAAGTACGAATAGTGTTCGACGCTGCGGCAAAGGTAAATGGTTACTCATTAAATGACCATTTACTACCTGGACCAGACTGGCTTACATCACTTTTTACCATGCTGTGCACATTTAGGCTATTTAAAATTGCCTTCACCGGCGACATCGAAGAAATGTTTAACCGAGTTGAAATCGCCGATGATGATAGCTATGCGCAGTGTTTTTTGTGGCGCCAGATGAAAACTCAAGAAAAACCTAAAGTCTACCGCATGAAAGCCATGCTTTTTGGTACTGCTTCATCTCCATTTTTGGCACAATTTGTGAAAAATTATAACGCGAAGAAATATTTGGCCACCCATGAGAAAGCAGCATTCGCTATTTTGAATAATCACTACGTCGATGACTATTTACATGGTGCTGATAACGAAGAAGAAGCTATTAATATGATTAAAGATGTGATATTGCTTCATTCAAAAGCGGGTTTCAATCTTCGCAAAATAACTTCGAATTCTGATCTGGTAAATCGTTGTCTTCCACAAGAGGTACTATCAACTAACGTTGTATCGAGAATGGACCGTTCTTTTCAAGAAAACCAGCGAGTTCTCGGGATGCTTTGGAATTCGGTAAGCGATACATTTGGATTTTCCCTTGATTTCAATAAAATCGATAAAAATATTGCAAGCGGTGAAAAAATACCAACAAAGCGACAGGTATTAAAACTGGTAATGTCTATTTTCGATCCGCTGGGCCTATTGTCGCCTATAACTATCAAGGCAAAAATTCTAATCCAGGAAATATGGCGATCTGGTATTGGCTGGGACGATTTTATCACCGCCACAATGATGGGAAAATGGAGAAAATGGTTGGAAGAGCTGACTAAGCTTAAACAACTCGAAATTCCAAGATTTATACCCATTAAATCATTTGAAATCGAATTGCACGTTTTCAATGACGCAAGCGAAAGTGCATATGCATCAGCACTATACGCACGAATGGAATATTGCGGAGCAGTGAATATCATCTTAATAACTGCAAGAGCTAGAGTGGCACCTTTAAAAACAATAACTATACCAAAAATGGAACTATCAGCTGCGCTAATGGGAGCAAGATTGTGCAAAGAGGTTGTTTCGTGCTTAAAACTAACTGTGTCAAAGAGATACTTCTGGACAGACTCCCGCACAGTCATACAATGGATAAAATCTGATAAAAAGCTACAGACATTCGTCGCTACGAGAATAGGAGAAATTTTGGAACTCTCGGAAGAGCAAGAATGGCACTGGCTTCCTTCCGGGCAAAATATAGCCGATATATGCACTCGAGACGGGGGGATTCAGAATTTCAACTACGACCATATATGGTTTAAAGGACCCGATTTCCTCTACTTAAGCAAATATCAATTTAGCGAGGATTCGTCATCCACCATAGGCTTGAAGAAATCGCCCGCAATCACGTTGAATATCATTTTGGATGAGTTACCAGAACCTCCGCTGTCCATCATTAAAACGCATTATAGCTGGACAAAACTTCTTCGTGTAACATCATTTGTCAAACGTTTTATATACAATTTGAAGTGTCAACCTAGCAAAAGGATGACTGGACCGATTACAGCAGAAGAAATTTTGCTGAGTGAACAGCAATGGTGGAAATTAGTGCAACAAACTAGTTTTCGCGAAGATCTGAAAAATGTGAAAGCATCGAAATCTAATCGAAATGGGAAACTTCGCAAATTAGCACTGATACTAGACAACAATGAAATTCTCCGTGTATCTGGTAGAATATATAATGCTGAGAAAATCTCAATTGAAAAAGAGCCAGTTGTTCTTTGTGGTAAACATCCATATGTCCAGTTGATCACCCACCTGCATGGAAAATTCGGTCACCAGGGCTTAGAAACAGTCATTAATGAATTAAGGCGACAGTTCTGGATTCCACGTTTACGTTCTGCTGTTAAAAAAGTTATTTTCAACTGCATTCGCTGTAGAAAGCAAAGGAGCAAACCAGCGCAACCGAAGATGGGTATATTGCCGAAAGAAAGGTTCTTTTACTACAAAAAACCTTTCACCGCTACAGGAATCGATTACTTTGGCCCATTTTATATTAAGTCAGGACGAAAAATTGAAAAATTGAAATATGGAGTGCTCTTTACATGTCTAACGATGAGAGCTATCCACGTTGAAATTGCTCATTCTCTTAGCACCGATTCATGCATTATGGCTATACGTCGATTTTTGTCCAGAAGAGGCTCTGTCAAAATTATCATGAGCGACAATGCTACTAATTTCCGGGGTGCTAGTCGGGAGCTGCTTCAAGCTTATGAAGAAGTAAACGAGGAACTAATGCAAGAAAAACTAGCCAATAAACAAATTGAATGGAAGTTTATTCCACCATTGTCCCCACATATGAGAGGTGCGTGGGAGCGATTGATAGGATGTTTCAAACGAGCTTTATCAGCTGTAATGATGGACAAGCACCCTACCGACGAGGTGCTAACCACGATTTTCGCAGAAGTCGAATACATAATAAATAGTCGACCGCTTACTCATGTGTCCGGAGACATAGCTGACGATTGCAGTATAACACCAAATGATATCTTAATCGGTGAATCTGCCTATATACGTGCCCCAGGATTATTCGACGAAAAAGATCTTGTGCTTCGAAAACAGTGGAGAATATCACAGGCTCTGGTCGATTCATTCTGGAAAAGATGGCTCCGTGAATATCTTCCGACCTTAATCGGACGCCGCAAATGGACATCAGAAGAACTGAACATTCGGGAAGGCGAAATAGTTGTCATCAACGATACGAACCTGCCTCGGGGTGAATGGCCCTTAGGTGTAATCGAACGAACTATTGCTGGAGAAGATGGTATTGTACGTGTTGCAGATGTTAAAACTTCTACAGGGACGTACCGGCGACCGGCTACAAAACTTTATCGGTTAAATATTTGTGTTGATCAGAAGATCAACACGGAGGGGCAGGATGTTGCAAACAAATCTGCAACTTGAGTACAGCCCTGTACAAGTACTGTTTTGGTGTACGGCTGTCGTGTTGTACTCAGCCCAGTACAGCCCTGTGCGACCCTGACACACGTGTGCGACCCTTCCACACACTTATACTAGACTAAGTCGTATATTTTGTAAGAAAAACTAGTTGGTAATAAACAGCGAACAATTAAAGACGTGTTTTACTGGTGTTGTGGTGCGTATTTTCAGTAACAATTCAGTTATCTATCCCCAGTAGGTGTTCCGACTTTTAGAAACATAAAATTCTGGCTTGAATGGAGGGCTGAGCATATATTGTTCAGAAGAGTAATCACTAAGAATATCAAAGGGAGAGAGGTAGTAAGAGTTTCCTCGATGCTGTGGAGCACTAAATAAGTTTCTTACGGATTCTAGTAGGTGTGAGTGAAGTTTCTCGATACGTCTCCGGCTCGATTAAAAAAGATAGTGAAGGATTGGTGTCACGTTCGATTCTTTGTAGAGGATTTTAGATCGAAAATGTTTTTTATTCGGGCGGCGATATTTTGAAAGATAAAATTTGTATTTCTTCCGCCGCTGTTGGGGATATCGTTATCCAGGTAGTGAAATTGTATGCTATTATGGGCCGGATTAAAGTTTTGTACATAAAAATCTTTGTACTTTTTTGAACAGATTTAGAGGAAAGAAGCGGAGCGAGCATTGAGGTGGCTGCTTTAAACTTTTTCAGCGTTATTCTCGCGTGCGGGTTTGCTTTCAATCGGTGGTGGAAGCTGACTCCAAGATATTTTAGATTCTCTTTTAGATGAATAGATTCACTTCCAATGTTTACCGAAAGGGATCTGCTCTTGCTTACTGCGCGCCGGTGTCCTTTTTCGCTTGCGTTGTGAAAGCAGATAAGTGCCGATTTTGATGCGTTTGGTGTGAGTCCACAGTCCTGCATGAATGCGTCAATAGTGCTGACCACTCTTTGAACTCTTTCTTTTGCAAAAGAGGGGATGACACGAACACTGTACGTGACAGGCCGATAGCTGTCTATTCTGCCAGTGGAATACAGACGACTCTGAAGGCTTGAATGGTAGAGTTAGAAGTAGTTTGATTTGAAAATGTTAGAAAGTTGGGGTAAACTAGACTTGATGCTCCACACTGTGATTAGACCATTTTACCAGTAGGTGTCACTGCGGTACGTTCAGTGAAATTTACAACACCTCTAGAGCGCTCAAACTTTGCGTTTTGTTGGGGAACAGTGCAGTTAAAACTTGATGTCGGCTTTACAGAATAATTAGGTTTTTGAGGTTCGGTGTATTGTGGAATCTTTCGATATCTGTATTTAAAGTATCGAGTTGTGGCCATGAACATTATTAATTTGTTCATTGTCGAAAAAATTTTTTGAGCTAGTAGAAGAAAATTCTCCAAAAAAAATCACTTTCTTAGATTTTCCTACTGTATCTATGTATTGAATAATTATGTGAATATCCAACCAAATTCATAATTTTAATTTAAAAGCTTTCGCACATTACGAAAATTTATCGATGAGAATTAAGTACGGAATCGTTTTGGATTTAAACCAGATGTCGTTATATATTAATTCATGAGGTCCTGATGAAGCATCTGTTTTTTAAAAGACTTTTTTTTGAAGCGAAATCCATTAATGTTTGAGAATAATTAACCCTCCAAGTTTACACCGATATACTGATCTCATAGACGTGTTGGCGTGTTCGAACGCGGCTTTTTGATAGCAGTCGAATTTTATTATTTCAAAATAAAGAAAGGATGGTCGGCGGTCAATGGCGTTAGCAAAAGACAATTCATAGGGGCTAATAGCTTAATAATAATAAAAAGTGTATATAAATATATATATATATATATATATATATATATATATATATATATATATATATATATATATATATATATATATATATATATATATATATATATATATATATATATAAATAAAACAAAGTCGGGTTAGATTTTTATGGTCTTGATTTGTTAAATTTTTCTCCGGCCCGAATAGCAGAATAACTATTAAAACATCGGAAAAATTCCTAAAAAAAAATTCATTTTCTTAAACATTTTGTATGAGAAAAGAAATTTAAATCCGTATACAACGCCATTGAGTTAGTTGTGCAGACGTGCGCCGCGATTTTCCAGTGTTTTTTTTCAATTCCGCGAGCCAGAATATCCACTCTGTCACCACGAAGTCATAATGAAATTAGACTTCGGAATATAGCGAATCAATCTACTTCACATGAATATAGTGATGGGTCGCTCATGAGCGAGTCAATCAAAAAGAGCGACTCTTTTGAAGGAGCTGTGTGAGTCAACTCTTCAACTCTGTGCGACTCAGCTCTTGGACTCTTTTGATAGAGCTATGTGAGCCATCATTTAGAATAGCTCCGCACACTTCATACCTTCACTTTAGTGGCAATAGCGATATTGCGGAGCCACTCAAAATACCACCCGACCAAATAAAGCTTATGCATATACACACGGCAATACTTCATTAGACTACCGTGTGTACTTGAAGCGAAATCTATGCTATTCTAACGTCGGAACACGAACATATGTATACGACTATCGTATTGCACAGTGAAAAGAGTCGCTCCGTTGAATGAACACTGTGCGAGTGAGGAATAAAAGAGTCGACTCCGTTGAATGAACACTGTGCGAGTGAGGAATAAAAGAGTCGACTCCGTTGAATGAACACTGTGCGAGTGAGGAATAAAAGAGTCGACTCCGTTGAATGAACACTGTGAGAGTGAGGAATAAAAGAGTCGACTCCGTTGAATGAAGAACTGTGCGAATGATGGATACTGATCGTGTGCGGTTATTGATGGCGACATTTTGTGAACACACAGTATGCGTTTACGTGCGTATATTTTGCTCTGGTTCACGATTATTTTAGTAGCCAAATGTTGGCTATTAGGCGGTGCATTGCATAGGTAGATTTTAGAGATGAAGCGTATACACTAGAACAGGTATATGGAACAGGTTCGTATCGAATATTTTCGTTCTTCAAAAAGTTTTTAGGGCAAAAGTAGTTGAAATCGGACAAAATCGGCCAATTTGGGGTTAAGGTGGTTTGGGACATAGCGGGCCAAGACCTATTGCTGCGATACAAAAATTTCGGTTTTGTAGGGGAGTAAGGGGTTTTTTTGGCCATAGTTTGGCAAATACTGCCTTTAGGACGCTTTCGATGATTGGAAGTGGTCGGGGAGTACAATAGTGATATTTCAAGGGCAAAAAAAATTGTTGATAGGGGAAATTGGGCAAAAACGTTCATTTTTCCAAAATATTTTTTTTTTTAGTAGCATGAATTTGGGGACCTTTTTGAATTGTTTCGGGCGAAATTTCCATACAAGTCTGGGAAAAAGCGGCCTAGTTTCGAAAATACGGCAATATGAAATCTGCCGAAAAACCGTCCGGAAAAACTGAAAGTACCACTAAAAGTGCTAAGTAGGAAAAGGTTGAGATCCTTTTAGGGCAAAAGTAGCTGAAATCGGGCAAAATCGGCCAATTTGAGATTAAGGTGGTTTGGGACAGAACGGGCCAAGATCTATTGCTGCGATAGAAAAATTTCGGTTTTGTAGGGGAGTAAGGGGTTTTTCGCCATAGTATGGCAAAAACTGCCTTTACGATGCTTTCGATGATTGGAAGTGGTCGGGGAGTACAATAGTGATATTTTAAGGGCAAACAAATTTTTGAGAGAGGAAAATGGGCAAAAACGTTCATTTTTTAAGCGTATACACTAGAACAGGTATATGGAAGAGGTTCGTATCGAATATTTTCGTTCTTCAAAAAGTTTTTAGGGCAAAAGTAGTTGAAATCGGACAAAATCGACCAATTTGGGGTTAAGGTGGTTTGGGACATAGCGGGCCAAGACCTATTGCTGCGATACAAAAATTTCGGTTTTGTAGGGGAGTAAGGGGTTTTTTGGCCACAGTTTGGCAAAAACTGCCTTTAGGACGTTTTCCATGATTGGAAGTGGTCGGGGAGTACAATAGTGATATTTCAAGGAAAAAAAAATTTTGATAGGGGAAATTGGGCAAAAACGTTCATTTTTCCAAAATATTTTTTTTTTAGTAGCATGAATTTGGGGACCTTTTTGAATTGTTTCGGGCGAAATTTCCATACAAGTCTGGGAAAAAGCGGCCTAGTTTCGAAAATACGGCAATATGAAATCTGCCGAAAAACCGTCCGGAAAAACTGAAAGTACCACTAAAAGTGCTAAGTAGGAAAAGGTTGAGATCCTTTTAGGGCAAAAGTAGCTGAAATCGGGCAAAATCGGCCAATTTGAGATTAAGGTGGTTTGGGACAGAACGGGTCAAGATCTATTGCTGCGATAGAAAAATTTCGGTTTTGTAGGGGAGTAAGGGGTTTTTCGCCATAGTATAGCAAAAACTGCCTTTACGATGCTTTCGATGATTGGAAGTGGTCGGGGAGTACAATAGTGATATTTTAAGGGCAAACAAATTTTTGAGAGAGGAAAATGGGCAAAAACGTTCATTTTTTAAGCGTATACACTAGAACAGGTATATGGAAGAGGTTCGTATCGAATATTTTCGTTCTTCAAAAAGTTTTTAGGGCAAAAGTAGTTGAAATCGGACAAAATCGACCAATTTGGGGTTAAGGTGGTTTGGGACATAGCGGGCCAAGACCTATTGCTGCGATACAAAAATTTCGGTTTTGTAGGGGAGTAAGGGGTTTTTTGGCCACAGTTTGGCAAAAACTGCCTTTAGGACGTTTTCCATGATTGGAAGTGGTCGGGGAGTACAATAGTGATATTTCAAGGAAAAAAAAATTTTGATAGGGGAAATTGGGCAAAAACGTTCATTTTTCCAAAATATTTTTTTTTTAGTAGCATGAATTTGGGGACCTTTTTGAATTGTTTCGGGCGAAATTTCCATACAAGTCTGGGAAAAAGCGGCCTAGTTTCGAAAATACGGCAATATGAAATCTGCCGAAAAACCGTCCGGAAAAACTGAAAGTACCACTAAAAGTGCTAAGTAGGAAAAGGTTGAGATCCTTTTAGGGCAAAAGTAGCTGAAATCAGGCAAAATCGGCCAATTTGAGATTAAGGTGGTTTGGGACAGAACGGGCCAAGATCTATTGCTGCGATACAAAAATTTCGGTTTTGTAGGTGAGTAAGGGGTTTTTCGCCATAGTATGGCAAAAACTGCCTTTACGATGCTTTCGATGATTGGAAGTGGTCGGGGAGTACAATAGTGATATTTTAAGGGCAAACAAATTTTTGAGAGAGGAAAATGGGCAAAAACGTTCATTTTTTAAGCGTATACACTAGAACAGGTATATGGAAGAGGTTCGTATCGAATATTTTCGTTCTTCAAAAAGTTTTTAGGTCAAAAGTAGTTGAAATCGGACAAAATCGACCAATTTGGGGTTAAGGTGGTTTGGGACATAGCGGGCCAAGACCTATTGCTGCGATACAAAAATTTCGGTTTTGTAGGGGAGTAAGGGGTTTTTGGGCACAGTTTGGCAAAAACTGCCTTTAGGACGTTTTCCATGATTGGAAGTGGTCGGGGAGTACAATAGTGATATTTCAAGGGAAAAAAAAATTTTGATAGGGGAAATTGGGCAAAAACGTTCATTTTTCCAAAATATTTTTTTTTTACTAGCATGAATTTGGGGACCTTTTTGAGTTTTTTCGGGCGAAATTTCCATTCAAGTCTGGGAAAAAGCGGACTAGTTTCGTAGATACGGCAAAATGAAATCTGACGGAAAACCGTCCGAAAAAATTTTGGTAGCAAAATAACGGCAAAATTACAACAAAAACAGAGGCAAATGGAATACGTAGAGCTTAAATTAAAGTTTGATGCTATTACCAGGTGGAACTCTACGTAATCTATGCTTGTGCGCATTCAAGAAGTACAAGAGCCACTATTAGCCACCTTAGGTGTCCTGAACTAAAATCTACCAACTCCTTCTTCTGATGAATGGAATATTATGAAAACAGCCCCTGATATATTGAGCATCTTCAATGAGGCTACTCTAGAAATAAGCAGTGAGAAAACAGTATCGATTTCTAAAATATATATTATTATATCAACGATTATAAGCTACATTTCAAAACTCTGTCTGAACGAAAATAAAACTGCTGATGTACGCAGTTTTTTAAATGTGATGCAAAGAGAACGTTCAAACAGATTTAAATTATGTAAAGAAAACATGTTTTGCCTGTAGAGCGTTCTTTCAGATCCACGATTTAAAAGACTAGCATTTCAAAATGAATCCACGTACAAACTTGCTTGTATACATCTAGTTTCGGTACCCACAGCACAAGGAACGCAAAATTCGCTATGGCGAAAATTTGATAACAAAGTCAATAGTGTAAGAACCCAGCAAAGCTATGTAGCTGCAGGTATTAACGAAATGGATAAGTATTTACAACATGTAAATATACCCAGAACTGCTGACCCTCTCAATTGGTGGAAGGAAAAGAAAGATTTACATCCCACATTGAAAGAAAAACTCTTGGTTGGTTCAATTATTTTTAATAGTATTGCAACGATTCATTCAAAATCGTTAAACGAACTACGGAAAATAGTTATTTTTATTATGTTAATATAGTTAATTTAACGATATAAAAGTAGTTGGTTCTGGTTGTACAAAAAATATCGCAACGTTCATGAAATCAACTGTTTTAATTGTTTCATAACCACGAAAATTAGTTGATAAATAGAAAAATTTTCATCAATTCACTCAAAACTTCAACGTTTCGAATTATCAACTGTTTTTATGGTACCTAAACTACTTCGCAATAGTTGATTTCAGCAAACGTAATTCAGTGAGCAACGTCTTTGAAATTAGTCTACGCAAAGTAGAATGGTTTCAACATTTGGACGTTTTTCATGCTCCGAATGAAATTGTTTATCAACCACGCGGCATGGTGCATAAAAGTAATCAACGATTTTCTTATGGTTGTTTTAACTGTAGCCCTAGTTGATGCAAAAACAACTTAAGCAAACTATTGATTTTTCATACTCCTCATACTCATACTCCTATTCTATCATAGAAGTTTCATATACTACATGGCAAAATTATGTTCGGTTTGCTGTTCGATATAATTCATATGCATGTTATGCAGTGAAGCCTTTATATTACGTTGTATGACGCTTTCTTCCACTGTGGTAAACGCAGTGGACTGCGGCAAAGTGCTGTGAAAAAACTTACTGTAAACACAAAACAGTGACATTGCGGTAGCGGCGCCACAGGGGAGGCGTGAATGCCGCAGTTGAATTTGGTGAATCACAATGCAGCGGCAATGTCGCTGTCAATGCAACCAAGGCATCAACCAAATTCATTTTGTTTTGTCTTTTGTATTGCTAAATCCTGTTGTACGAGGATTAGGTTGGCTATCTCATACTATATACATAAACTATATTTATATTACATACTATAGTCTTTTCCTATCTCGTACTATGTATATTGTTGGAATACCATTGTTTGTGGTTGTTTACTTTTTTTGTACCACGGACGTTGTTTGTCAACCACGCGTCATGGTGCATAAAAGTAATCAACTACTTTTTTATGGTTGTTTTAACTATAGCCCGTAGTTGACGCAAAAACAACTAAGGAAAATTGTTGATTTTACCAAGATTTTTCTTTCAGTGCAGAATCTGGAGATAGTGAATCAACGATTGAGTAGAGTGGTCACTTATATGGAAAGATTTTCAGATGATTTTATGGTTTATTTTTAAATTTATATTATATGCTATATTATATTTTTAAAGTAATGTTATGTTATATTAGATTTAAGCTTATTATTATTAATAAAACAACAAAAAATAGCATTTTCTTTATACTTTTGCAACCATAAAAAGGTTGCTTGAAGTGGCTCTTTTGAGTGGCTCTTTAAGAGCGACTCTTTAAAGTGAGTGAGTTTTACGGAGCTGGCTCACTTCAAAGAGCCATTTTGCCCATCAATACATGAATAAGAAATCGTACGAGAAAAGGGAAAGGGGACCCAGGAAAGGCAACTCGTAAACAAACACTGCATAAGCATCCAAATAATGCATGGAAGCATTACAGATCCAGATCCAGACCCAGTTCTGTTCTTTTCAACATTGGCTGTCCTAGGCTGGCTAGGTATATATAACTTAACACGCGACAATAACATCCAGGTCAAACCAATCGATTTACTTGCTTGCACGCGCAGCATAATCGCTGACGATGCGTCCACGATACTTTTGTAACAATTAACTGATCGTGCAATCAACAACACAGGTAGTCGACGCAGCATTTCCTAGGCCAATCGATTTACCTGCATGCACGCGCAGCATAATCGCTGACGATGCGTCCGCGATACATTTGTAACAATCAACTGATCGTGCAATCAACAACACAGGTAGTTGACGCAGCATTTCCTAGGCTAAGCAAAAATTATTGTTAAGTATAATTTCAGTTTTCAGTTTTGTATTCGAACTAAAAGAATAAAGATCGGGTTCTCAGCCCTGAAATTGATAATTTTTTTAGTAACAAAACTCTTTGTTTTATTAACTGGCGCCCAACGTGGGGCTGCTCTTGTGACATCGGTAAAACGTGAAGTTGTAAGTTTAGTGCGGAAAGTAACATTCGACAACAGCCAAGTCACTTGTGAATCCGTTTTTAATCGTTCCGTCCGTGAATATCCTGCCACTAGGAGGAAACAGCGATAAAGTTACGACGAGTGGATAGCCATTCCACTAGCCCGCAGTGTAGTGCAAAGGAAAGAGGTCCCCTAGTAGTTCCAGTGAACAAAAAGGAGTTGGTAGAACCGACAGCCACCTTGCCCACGTAGAAGCAGCCTCATACCAACGGTATCCTGCATTTCAACGCCATGAAAGCAGTTGTAATATATCTTATGTAAGTCAAAAATTGTAACTATATCTTGTAATTATTTGATTATTCCCACTAAAATTGAATAGTTAAAAATTAAACGACTTTACTGCAGTTATATTAACGAATATCAAATTAAATATTTGAATGCAGAATTAAAACCTGCAACTTATTAGTGATCAACCCTTGATTATTGAATTATTACGTTTACTATAAATATTAAATCAAGCATATGAATGCGCAATTAAAACTTGCAACTCATTGATCAGTTATTGACTATTGAGCTATTAAAGTGGAATTGGACAAATAAATAATTATCGATCATTGAATTACAAATTTATACAAATACAAATTTATTTTTATACTTGAGCAAGCGTTTTTAGTGAAAATTTGTTGTTGTTGTTCAGCGTAATTATACGTAGTGGATAAGTGATCAAAAATCAGTGAATACTCTTTTTTTGTCTTTTCGTTGGAAACGTTACGGAATTTTGCGCTTTACGTATCTGGTGAAGTTAAATTTTATTCAAAACACAACTATATTCGGTTTCAAGTTTTTGAAATAATTTTGGTGCGATAATGTCGAATCCTAACAATTTAGTACGACCAGCTCGATTAACAGCATCAGGTGATAATGCTGCAACCCTCGGTGGAGCTGCTGTAACCACCTCACCGATTGCTAATGTTTCAAGTCCCGACAATAATTTAGTGGACTTGATCACTCGGGTTGTTTCAGAAGCGTTGCAAATTCAAGGTAGAAAACTTTTCAACTCCTTGATGAATCCTGCATCTGATGCTAGGAATGACGCTGATGTGCCAATAAATATAGGTGGAGGCAATAACCTATCTGATATGGATAAGATCCCAGATGTGGTTAAAAGCCTCAGAGAATTCTCTGGGCAGCCCGGAGAATTCAGTTCGTGGAAAAAGAGCGTTGATCGAATCCTCGCTATCTACGAACACCTGAGAGGCACTCCAAAGTATTACGGTATACTTTCCGTAATCAGAAATAAGATTGTCGGCCACGCAGACATAGCGCTGGAGTCTTACAATACTCCGCTCAATTGGGAAAGAATCTCGAAGTGTCTGACGCTCCATTACGCTGCCAAGACAGATCTTGGTACTTTAGAGTACCAGATGACAACCCTGGTGCAAGGTTCGAGCACAATTCCTGAATTCTATCAAAGTGTGTACCACCATCTTTCATTAATACTCAATAAGTTAGGTTCTATGGAGTTAACCCGAGACTCACTTAACGTGATGACACAGGCCTACAGGGACAAAGCTCTGGACACCTTTGTCAGAGGCTTAAGAGGCGACTTGCCTCGACTATTAAGCATGCGTGAGCCAGCCGATTTGCCTCAGGCACTCCACCTTTGCCTCAAATTGCAGAACGTAGATTACCACGCACAGCATGCCAATAACTCGCAACCTTCGTCTCATAGACCCCAATATCGGAATCCACCTCCAGTTCCAACTCGAAGAACACTTCCTCTTCCTTCTAAGCCTTCACCTGTTCCTGCTCCCAGACAAAGATTCTTTCCTGAACTATTTCATAATCCAAGGGCTCTGCAAGTGCCACAGTTTAACAGGCAAATAAATTACCAACAGCAGAATCAGCATCAGAATCCTCCCCCAAGACCTCCTCGAGGACCAGAGCCTATAGACGTCGATCAGTCCGATATTTAAATTTTTAGTGGATACCGGCTCTAATAAAAATTATATTCAGCCCCGGCATATCAGGAATCCACTTCTTTACGAAAAAAATTTCTTTGTTAGCTCCGTTGGGGGAAGCGTCGAAATAACACATCACGCACTCATTCCTATATTTGGCCCTAGCACGGGTAAGCTAAAATTCTTTATCTTACCTTCCCTTGTAGCATTTGATGGCATAATAGGGAATGACACCCTCAAACAGCTGAATGCTATCATCCATACAAATGGAAGCTATATGACCATATACCCGAATATACGAATCCCTCTCAAATAACATCTATCGGAAACAGTTAACAATATTAACATAAGAACTAGCCACCTAAGTCAAGAACTATCATCTAAACTTAAAAATATAATTCATAGCTATCCTAATCTATTTTCCGAACCTGACGAAAAACTGGCTTTCAATACAACGGTTAAAGGGGAGATTTGAACTACCAGTCATGACCCGGTTTATTCTAAATCATATCCATATCCTATGGCATTAAAGGGAGAAGTTGAGAAGCAAATCAACAAGCTTCTCGAAGACGAGATCATTAGACCATCCAAATCACCATACAATTCTCCGGTATGGATCGTCCCGAAGAAACAAGATGCTTCTGGTGAGAGAAAATACCGAATGGTGATCGATTATCGTAAGCTTAACTCGGTTACGGTTCCAGATAGGTATCCTATCCCGGAAATTAATGAAGTCCTTGCTAACCTTGGCAAGAGTAGCCTCTTCTCCGTTATAGACCTTAAAAGCGGATTTCATCAGATTCCTCTCAGGGAGTCTGATATTGAAAAGACAGCTTTCTCAGTAAACAACGGGAAGTTCGAGTTCACTCAACTCCCATTCGGGCTCAAAAATGCTCCTTCAATATTAATCAGAGGGCATTAGATGACATTCTTAGAGAATACATAGGAAAATGTTGTTATGTATACATCGACGACATTATCATTTTTGGAAGGAATGAGACAGAACATCTCTCAAATCTAGACAAAATATTTAAGACCCTGGAAACTGCCAACATGAAAATTCAGTTGGACAAGTGTGAGTTCCTCCAAACAGAAGTCGAATTTCTAGGCTACGTCATCAGCAAAGAAGGTATCAAAACCAACCCGAAGAAAGTACAGGCCATCATGGATCTACCTCCTTCAAAAACTCTCAAAGGTCGTCGTTCATTCTTGGGGATGTCAGGCTATTATCGACGCTTCATTCAAGACTACGCTCGAATAGCCAAACCACTGACATCCCTTCTAGGAGGGGAAGATGGACATGTGTCCAAAAACCTTGCTACGTTAAACCCCTTTTAACCCGGAAAATCAGTCACAATATGTCGTCCTCGGCTAGGACTCAAAAGACAGAAGCCCCGGGTGACCGTCACTCAGAGGGAGAAAGGGGTGGGTCGATCTTTATTCAAACAAATCCGTAATTATTTTTGGGCGCCACTCGCTTCGCACTAAAAAAAAATTTCCGAACAAATGTTGCCCCGAAGCGAGAAGAAAGCAACTCTTCGGTTTAAGCCCCCTGAGATCCGGACTTTCGCACTTAGTCTATTTCATCGTCACTCTTACAAGGAAAAGAATGGAAAGTAAAGGTTCAACAAAACGGATACAACTACTATCATTATTTCTATTTTGCTAATATCGACTTACAAGTTCACTCGCGTTTTAGCAGGATACCAAAATTTTGGTAAAATCTCTTAACTGGCCGTCGTGACCGAAATAAAACAGTTTAAAGCTCATACAATGAAAATTCAACAAAATAAAAAAATAAATGAATTATGGCTACAGCACCTGTGCACAATCCCGCGCTGGGGCCCTTTTCAACGTCGTACGCCTCCTTCCTGTCGATATCCGCCGTCGTTTTTTAAAAAAAACGCAATCGCACTCGGATGCTGATGTAAGACGTAACTAGGTTGCTCCGTCGAAATATTACACAACGGTCGTTTCACCACTAGCCGCTATGAATGTCGTTCTTCGCTCGTTCAGCAATAGACCTGCTCGTTCTGCGCTCGATAACTGCCTTTCTCATTTAATTCATCTCCATCGAACACTTCCTCGAATCCACAAAACTCCTCCGAATAGAGCAAACCAGAAGAAAGATTCGTAAATTTAAATTTTAGCTCCAATCACTCTTAAAAACGTCCAGCTGCTTACCCTGTCGATTCAAAAAGAGACCATTCTTTTCTTTTTTAGATCGCAGGAAAATTTTCACCTACCGGGACTTTCCCGAATCCGTTTGAGTCACTCTAACTGGTTCGATTTCACTCGAAATGTCATTTAACTCCAAATTCCCCACTTTGGGACAGATGGCTTTCCCCTGAGCCGCAATCATCTGACAACCGTCAGTTGACATTTCGCACGTCAACTTGTATATCTGCCAACTTGGGCATCAACATCGACGCTCGCCTCTAAAGGTATGTATCCATATGTATCATTTTCGCGTATCGTATCGCCGTTGCGTATCAGTGGATACGACAAACGTATCTTCGTTGCGTTTCAAAATTTGATACAAAGAAACGCAACGAACTCGATCGGTCATTTGGCGGTTTCTTGCCGTCGCATCAAAGGAATGAAACGATACGCTCTCGAATCATATTTGGACAACTTGCGTTGCACAAGTTGCGTTGCATGATTTGACATTTGAGTCTTTAGCTTGTCAATATTGTAGTGCAGTGCATAGATAATGGAGTGGAATAAAGAAAACATTCTTCAATTTATTGAAGTATATCGACGATATCACATTTTGTGCAAGGAATAATACGATACTAAGTGGAGTCATGTGTGGACACGTTGCGTTGTACACTATAGATTCGTGAATAAAAGCTTTGCAGCTGCGTATCGAGCTTTTTGCAACGGATCGTATTGATGATACATGGAATATTAAGTAGTGTGGACACCGTATCCGTTTAGTGAATGATACGCAACAGGGATACGATACGGAAGAAATGCAACATATGGATACCTACCTTAAGAATCGCAACCCAAGGATTCCCGAAAACGACGGCTAATTCTATCGCAGACCCAACTCTAATCACGCCAGGTAAGAGCTTACTTCATTTGGCTTCTATAGAATGCCATGATATTGAATACATTCAAATTTGTTCGTCGGGTGATCTTTTGTCCGCGGCTCTGGGTCGGTTCGTTACGACGGGTTAGTGCAATTGACCTTTTTCGATGTGTCTCCGGTTTAATTTGATGTGTCCGTTTCGCGTTTGAGGCTCCCCGCGTTCTACCCGACATCCTGCGTGTCCTGCGACGATCTTGTATGTGATTATGTACGAGATCATTGATTCCGAAGCTCGCTCGGCAGCTGTATATAGGTCATGTATTGGCCTAGGTTAGTTATTGACGTTTCGAGTGGCTTGAGCAGTGCGTTGCTCTTCCGTACGTGTCTATACGTCGACCTTGGTGGTAGATTAGTTCTGTCCGCGTATCTGATTCCATTATGGTATACTCAAATAGATTCGTCGAAAGTTGTTTTTCTATTAACTTTTGCTGCAAGCCAAATTTCGCCGCAAAAAAAACCAGCTGCCAAATTCTGTTACTGCTGCAGTTTGCTGGAGTACGCGAATAGACCTTTTGTGATTGTCGTTAGCGACGATAAACTGACGCTGGTTTTAATCATTCGATGCGTTTGTACAGATTGTATCAGATGTACAGATTGTCGTCGGAACCGTAGATTGTCATGTCAGGGTACTTACGTCTAATGTGCATAGTAATAGTTCTTCAGTACTTAACATCTAATCTTGATAGTAACAATTCTCGAGTACTTAACGTCTAACCTTAATAGTAACAATTCTATAACTACAATTACCATATTCGCGATTAATTCGGTCTATATCTCAATCGTCTTCTCTGTTGGAGAACGGAGGAGATTTATTTCTTTTCCCTTTTAAACTTAACAAAATTCCGATACCCGTGACATTTTTTTTTAAAGAAAAATCTATGAGCCGTAACACCCCCCTCGCTTCAGAGAATTTCGTCGAAATTCTCGACCATTTTCTTTCCCGATTCAACCGCGATTCCGACTCCAACTGGGAAACCGATTTACCCGACTGCTCTTCTAGTTCGGCCGCGTCCGTTCACGAAAACATAAATATCTCCCGGGTACTTGTATTCTGACTTTATGGTCCCAGAATCACACCACACTTGTTCCGCATCAACATTCAAACATACTTCCTTTCGCACCGCGCCCCTTTCTTCCTACCCTAACCCTTTCTAGCTTAATTTCATGTTGTATGTGTTTGTTCGGATTGGTGTTGGCATCCGTTCATTTGTTATCTGCTCTCCTAATGCAAATTGATCTCGATTTTAGGAACATGCAAGATTCGTCATATGGACACCGAACCGGAACGAAAAAAGAAAAAAAGCAAAAAAAAACCAAACTTAAAAAAACTCTAGCGCACCTGAACCGCTAGAAACACTAATGTTCGAAGAACAGTAGAAGAATCGTGCAGGTTTTGAGTGCATATTCCACCACATGTGCTGCTTATTACGGCCAAACTGTTTCAAATGCCACGTTTTACTTTCGTCTTAAGAATGCATTATAACTCATATGGTGGAAGGTTTCAGATATTACCACTGGCATGAATTTCAACGTTTATGAGAGCAAAACACGGGTTAATTATATTCGTTATCAGTTGCTTATTTCACATAATTTTGAAAGCAGCATCTCATATAACATCAATGAAGAAAATGCTCAGTGCCTGCAGCACTGTAACTGAAGTTGGTGTTTGGGGCTGCGATCCGAAAAATTTGCAGAACTTTGCGAATTAAAACATCGGTTATTTATTTTCATTGTAAATGTTTCCGGTATGTATACTAACTGTAAGCATTTATTGATACAAAAGTAGCACAACCGACTCGTGCTGGCAACCTTTCGCCAGTATCAAAGCCAATAATATATTACATCTGCTTCCCGTTGTTGAACTACATTCGAAGTTTTAGGAGTATAAAGAAATTTAGGGTTACCTGCAGCGAGTTTCTTCAAATGATCGAAAGCTTAATATTTGCTGTGAAAATTCTACGATAAAACTGCTTAATAAAGATATTGCAATTAAACACAAAATCAACAATAGCTGGCAACCCTATCGTGACTTTTCAGCCAAATTTGGCCTGAATAATGTTTATGACAGGTTTCATTAATTGTATGAAATTCGTATTGATTTCATGACTGCACTGGAAGTTATAGTGCAAAAAGTTTTATTTTCCTGAGCGAATTTTCAAAACCAAAGACACAAAAATTACCATAGCTGGCAGCACCAATCAAATTTTTCAACCAAATTTCCACCAAACAGAGATTAGAGTTAGGTTAAGCTACTGTGTCAATTTCATGAAAATCTGGTAACTTATTCACATTTCATAGGGCAAAAAGCAGTTTTTTGTCTTTGTAATTTTTCAAGATGGCACCACTGGCACAGACTTGCCCACAATTCAAAATCGCTTCTATCAAATCTGGTCTTACTTAAGGGGGTGTTCTCATCGAACGGTTTCAAAAAATCGATTTTTTTTTTTTTTCATTTTTTCAAAGATAAGGTATCTAAGAATAGTATTCCAAAACGATTTTTCCGAATTCGAAACGGAAAACAAGTTTTTGGCAGACTTTGTCACGCTCCGCGCGGAGTTTCCTCGGCAGCGCTCGCGGCGCGTAACGTTCGAGCCTGGCGCGCCGAGTCTACTGTTATCTAAGGTATTTTGTTATCTAAATGACATTTTTTTCTATGTCTGAGGAAACGACCATAGGTATCGAGGAACAAGGAAAATGCGATTAGTTTTTTTCCACCGTGATCGCGTCCACTTGTACAAAAGATTTCTGTCTCTCGTTTTGCTGGGTTTACTCATAATTTTGAAGTTCAGTCATGGATAGGAAGGGTTCGAAAAGTAAAATTAAAAATTCTTATCGACGCCGACAGTCAAGTTTTAGTAGAGTTGTTCCCAATAAAAGGAATTCTTCCGAGTACGCCAGCACATCGGCACGAAAAATTCGGAGCAGTGGTGACGCGGACATTAACGTCGACGATAACCTGAGCTACAGTTTCATCAATTTTTTCTTCGTGTTCTCAACACTCGCCTCACATGTAGTTTGCAAAGTTTGCCATGGTGAAGTAACATTTCAGCGAAAAAATCAAAAAGGAATCGGTTTCCAAGTGTGCATGGAATGCAAAATGTGCAATACTGAACTTTTGGTTGAGTCGTCCCCGCTAATAACAAATACTTTTGAAATAAATCGACGTTTTGTGCTCATCATGCGACTCGTAGGTGTTGGCCTCGGAGGACTGAATTTGTTTTGCGGTCTAATGGAAATGGGCAAAGGTATGTCTCGCAATTTGTATTATGCTTGTTTGGAAAAAGTACACCAGGCGTCGTCGTCGATTTATAATTTTTCTACTGGAAGAGCTGTAGCCCAAGAAAAAGAGCATAGTAAATCGATTAATTTGACCGTTTCCGGTGACGGAACTTGGAAAAAGAGAGGGTTTCGTTCCTTGTTCGGGGCCGCAAGTTTGATTGGGAAACATACGCGTAAAGTGTTGGATTCAGTTGTGAAAAGTAAATTGTGTCAAGCATGTAGTCTGAAAGAAAATTTAAAACACGAAGATCCTGATGCTTACAATGAGTGGTATGAATCTCATGCTGAAAATTGCACAGTAAATCACGAAGGAAGCTCCGGAAAAATGGAGGTGGATGGAATCGTTGAAATGTTTTCAAGGTCCATGGAAAAGCATGGTGTCAGGTACGTGACATATGTAGGGGACGGCGACTCAAAAACGTTTAAAGGAATTTTAGACGTCAATCCCTACGGTGCCGAGTTTACTGTGAGAAAAAGAGAGTGCGTCGGTCACGTCGAGAAGAGAATGGGTACTCGGCTTCGCAATGCGAAAAAAAACAATAAAGGCATGGGAGGTAAAGGTGTCGGGAAATTGACGGACAATGTAATCGGAATGCTGACTCGATACTACGGATTGGCTATTCGCAGACACTCGGACTCGATCGAAGAAATGAAAAAAGCAATTTGGGCCACGTTTTTCCACAAAATTTCAAGTGATAAGCAACCACAACACGAGAATTGTCCTGAAGGCGAAGAAAGTTGGTGCGCGTGGCGGAGGGCAGAGGCCGACGGTTCTCTGCATAGTTTTCATCACGATTACTCACCCCTAGCCGAAAATGTTCAAAAAGTTATCAAGCCGATCTATGAAGCCCTTTCCGCTGATGAACTGCTCTCCCGCTGTTTGGGCGCTGAAACTCAAAACAGCAACGAATCCTTAAATTCGTTGATTTGGACTTTTGCACCAAAGCACCTGCATTCTGGGGCCAAGGTAATCGAGGTGGCAAACTTTTTGGCAGTCTGCATCTTCAACGACGGGTTTTTTTCAATTTTGAGAATACTACACGAGATGGGAGTCAAAATCGGCAAGATCAGTGAAGAATTCGCCAATGAACGGGACAAGAATCGGATCATCCGGTCGGAGGAGCGCATGAGCGATCTCGCGAAAAAAGCCAGGATCGAACGAAGGGAGAGTGACACTGCCAAGAACGAGTTCGCAGAGTACGAGGAAGGTGTAATGTATGGACCTGGAATTGCTGACTAATTGTAAGTAGCACGCTAATGAAAAATTTTTTTGATGTAATCGATGTTCATGTGTAAAAACATAGCTATTACATATTCTTACAAAAACTTGACTATTCAAAATGTTCAAACAAATAAAAACTGCAAATCTGAATTCAGATTCGTTAAAATAAGTCATTAAATAAGTCAAAAAATAAGTCATAAACCGAATTTGTCGCTTTTTTTCGTTGGAAACTTCAAACGCGTTTTTCTCAAAACTACGTTTTTCAAAATGGTTCACACCATATCTAAGGAACTACTTGACGGATTTTGATAAACTTTTTTTTTAAATGTGTGGAAATGTACTCGTTATCGTCTGACGGACGTTTTTTCCCCTATTGTTAATAACAAATGTTTTATGAATTTTTAAAGTTGAAAAAAAGGTGAAAAAAAACGATTTTTTTTTCTATAGTCTGCCATTTTTAAAATTTTAATGTTATTAAAAAAAGCCTCCGTCAGACGATAACTACACAAGCATAGATTAAAAAAAACATTTACTTTTGTGTTTCAGACGAGCCATTTTTGAGATTTGGTGTGAACC
>OZ022266.1:92300464-92415464 GCA_963978885.1 Nemotelus pantherinus | reverse complement strand
AATTTTTAATATTTTATCTTCTATATATAAGTGACACAAGTGATATATAATAGTTTTAATACAAATATTTTGCTTTCACACTCACTACCTATCATAATCAAGCTCCCGGTACCATGCTCCATGCGATTTTTATGTATTGAAATTCACCTACCTCCTAAACTACTGGCCATTCCATTCTAAAACTTTTATGATAAAATAAGTATACTTTAAGCTTTGTTTTGTTATAAAAATAAACAAAATTAACCTGGTCCAAATTATTCAAATTACGAGTTAAAGTGTCTATTTCCGGTTCCACACAGGAAAAAAAATTTATTTTTCAAATCTAATTTCAAAATTAAAAAGAACAGCTAATTTTCTATACCAATCATTATGTTTAATGTTTTTTAGATTTTATTTTGAATCTGAGAATCCGCTTTCAAAAAATCCTTTTATCAATTTTGTCAATTATTCAGAAGCCCATAACTTGGCAACTAAACCTCATAGAAACAAAAACTTGTGCATCCACATTCATATCTTCTAGAAGTACCATTATGCACAATATGAACGAAATCCAGAACCTCGATTTTTTTTCGTTGTCCGCTTCACGTGAAATGCCCCACTAATGTTCTTCGAACATTAGTAAAAACTAAAAGAGGCGACCGACACGGGATTCACTTCTGATTTACGGTATTTTGCTCTTCTATTTATTAATTTTTTTTTATAGATCCCTCTAGCAGTAATTTGGACTAACCCCTCGAAACCTAACTGTAACCTTATACTTGATTTACTATTAACTACCCTTCACCATATGTTTTCTAACATCCGATTTCTCCAACCCATCCGCATTATCCTTATCCCTGTATTATTAACCTAGGCCAACTCTACTCCAACCTACCTAACTTAGACTACCGACTAACCCTACACCCTAAGCCTAACGACCAAACTAATTTCCTGAACGCATGCACGTCTACTACGATTTCCTATCCCTTACTCCCAATTCCATGATGCTATCATTGCTAATACTATTCCTTATTATTTTAGCTTACCATATAACCCACCACCGACAGACCTACATCTAGAGACTACAAGGAGAAAGAAAAAAAGAATAAAACCTCGAGGAAATAAGAAAAAGGAAAAAAAAACACCCAAGGTCAAAAATAAAATCACAATCCACTGCAGCCACTTGGTAAGCCTGATAACCTTAAGGCGGCTTTAGATATGCGGTGTTTGTCAAATACCGAGCACCTAGTTTGGCAAACTTCGCATGTGTGGTTGGGTTGCTCGCCTAGTGCTTGCCCTAGGCCAAGCACAAACATTCGGGTGCTCGCTATTCCCGTAGTTTGTGGAACTTTCAACCAAATCAAAGTAGACGAGCAATGTGTTTGGGTATGTTCGGATCCCCGCTTTAGATATTCGGTATTTGTTGCGGTTGTTGATAAATACTGAAAAGTGTCAAAGTGTGTGGCGCGAGTAAAAATTTTCAAATGTGGCACGGTAAGCAACATATTTTTTGCGTAATGTTGTTTTGAAGTTCGAATATTTTTGTGGCGATAATTTATCACCGCTTAGCATGACTTTATTATCACTATTTTCAGGAAATGCAATTAGTTTTCGTACTTTTCAAAAATAATTAATAATAGAATTGCTTTTCTAAACTTTCTATCTTCTTTAGCAATCATTGCTTCAACTTTTTCAAGAAGGTAGTGAAAGTCTGCGGAAGACATCCTGCAAAAATTTTCGAACTGTCCACTTGTAAAAAAGTAAAGCAATCCCACGACAACCCTTGTACGGGTCTAGGGGTTGAAGCTGGTAGAGAGCTTCATTACAATTTTTTTGATCATTGTGGATACAAGTGTGGAGTGATTAGTTCCACGACTCACTTTACCCCTGATTTAAATCAGGTACCTAATCAGAGCTAGGTGAACTCAAAGCTTGGTGCGCGGACCCTCGTCCGAACCTGGATTCGAACCAGGGACCCCACACGCAAGAAACCAGTGCTCTACCCACTAGGCTACTCAAGCTACGAACTGTCCACTTGGTTCTCTCAATAAGTCCACAAGTAAGTTTGTTGCATTGTACCTTCAAAAAAGTATATTTTACATAATATACGGTACACCATTTTCATTAATTTTGACAATTAATGAGCCTGTATTAATGAGTAGGCACCTTTTTGAAATGTTGGACACTTACACTGTTCTACTTTTGTTAACGCTCGTCATCCACCACCTTCTATTTCTTCTTTTCTTTGCATTTTGCAAAGTTAGCCCAGCACAAGTTACCACTACATATGCAACTACTTTTTCTGCGTTTGTCAAATCCATATTAAATGACATAAATTTATTTAATTATTTACTCAGAGATGCAGCAACTCTTTCGTAATTTTTTACAAGAAAATGGCGGGAGGGAACAACGACGAGCAGCTCGTACATGTTCCAGTTTTGGCAAACATTCGGCAATGCCCGAATGTCAAATTCAATGTGCTTGTCATTTCGCAATCACCAAGCCAAATGACTTGACTAGATGTTCGGTATTTGGCGAATAGGAGGTGTTTGACAAACACCGCATATCTAAAGCCGCCTTTACGCTTGTTACTAATGTTCGAAGAACAATAGTATTAAACTCGTTTCGCCGAAAATTCATATTTCTTATATATATATATATATATATATATATATATATATATATATATATATATATATATATATATATATATATATATATATATCAGCAAAATGATTAAGGGAGATAATCTCTGGAGTGGCTGATTCGATTGAGCTGAAATTTTCGGAGAACGTAGATGTATATAGTAGGTAGGTCCACGACTTTCTCAAATTCAGATATTCTAAACCTTTTGGCGGCGGCGAGCGTTTTAGTGAATTTTGAGGTACTCCTATATTTCCAAGCAGTGTAAAGTTTTGCTAAAGAAAAGTATTGGGAATGAAAACTAATTATGTTCTAAGCTCGTTTATGATAAAAAAATTGGAAATTGTGAGTCGTGTGTGGGTGCAGGGTGCCTAAAAGTAGGCAAGGATTTTTTTTCAAATTTTGATTTGTCATTACTTCTAAGAAAAACAATGGATCATCGTGAAATTTGCAGAGCGTATTAATGTTGACTAAAATTTAGCACATGTGGATTTTTAGGACAGTGCGGGTAACCCTGTAGCTACGGCAGGCTCCTGAATAAAAAACCTTCAAATCATTGACTTTCCTGAAAAATTTTTGATTATTGACAAAAAAATCAGATCACTGATAAATTTCAACCTTTGTCCATCATATCAAATTAAAATTTTCAAAATTCTGATTTGCACAAGAACGGCAACCCATCACCAAATTACCTCTATTTTCAGCACTCGAAAGTTCTGTTCACGAGAACTGACGACCGGATTATCCGATCATAGTGAAATTTACAGGACATGTTGATATTAGCTAGGACCAAGTCTGATAGAAGTGATTTTGAAATGCGGGCAACCCTGTGCCAGTGGTACCATCTTGAAAATTACCCAGAAAAAAAACTGGTTTTTGGCCTATTACTTCCGATTCAGCCATCAGATTTTGACAAGATTCATCCAATACTTGGATCTTACTTTATGTAACGTTTGATGAAAATTTGGCTGAAAAATTAGAATAGAGTTGCCAGCTATGGTGATTTTTGTCTCCTAAATCTTGCAAATTTGCTCAGCAAAATAAAGCTTTTTTCCCTATAACTTCCGGTCCAGTGTAAAAATCAAAACGAAGTTCACGCAGCAAATGGACTTTAATGTAAACCAAATGTCATAGAAATGTCGTACCAAAATCATGAAAGAGCTGCCAGCTATGACAATTTTTGTAATTTTGTTTAATTTCTTTACTGAGCGATTATGTCATTAGATTTCCAAATGGAAATGATCCTGCAATGAAAATTAACAACAAATATTAACGCTTTGAAAATTTGATAAATTTTGAGGGTGGTAACCCTAAAATTTTTTTCACCCGTATAACTTCCAGCGCAGTGATTCAATCGAAACGAAATTTACTGGTTGGGTTTAAGTTAGCGTGAAGCAGAATTGGTATGTATTATGCTTTGCTGTTGATACAGGCTAACCAGCATTAGCCATTTCCGTAAATATTGCACCAACAGATGCTTCAAACAACGTTCTCATATGCAAAGCATTTGCAATAAAAATAAGGAATTCTTTTTTAAATTTTTCGAGTTTTGAACATTTTTCGGATGGCAGCCTCAAACAACGTTTAACCGCTGAAACCTTCGAACGAAATTCAAAGGATACGTTGATTTGAGTATGAGCTTGTTATGGTAAACTTATTGCTGCTTCGTTCGGAAAGTGTTGCCCACACTGAATTATTTGTGTTATAGTTGAGTTTTGTTGTTTTGGATAAGGAATGGTTGATATGATTCCTGCGAAGAGAACGAAATTCAAAGGATACGTTGATTTGAGTATGAGCTTGTTATGGTAAACTTATTGCTGCTTCGTTCGGAAAGTGTTGCCAGCACTGAATTATATGTGTTATAGTTGAGTTTTGTTGCTTTGGATAAGGAATGATTGATATGATTCTAAAAAACAGTGTATTACGTCTTTCCACACTTTTTTGTCACTCAAAGACAATTTCTTCGAAAATTAGTTTTCTAGCGGTTCAGGTGCGCTAGAGTTTTTTTTTTCTTTTGTTTGGTTCCGGGATCACTAACCCCAGCTAACCCCTTTCCATTTACAGGTTTTTTCCAATTTTTTTTATTTAACCACTTACCATAAGCTTAGATTAACCTAACACTAATCTTCCCTAACCCTGTTATGAATATCCATAGCTCTTAAGTAATTTCACCCTCGGTACACCATTCTTATAATCCATTATATATATACCCTTATTGTATTTTATTATACATATATATATATATATATATATATATATATATATATATATATATATATATATATATATATATATATATATATATATATATATATATATATATATATATATATATACCATTCCTATATATTGCTCATATTAATGTCTGAGGTATGGCCCGATGTTCATCTTCCGTTCTGCTAACTATCCTCGCCTTCGATGTATGGTTTGAGGTCCTTCGCGTGCCAGTTCCCCGCGGGCTTCCCCTTCGCGTCTATCAACTCAAAGGTCCACGCCGATGTTTTACTTTTAACCCGGTAGGGTCCTATAAACGTGGGAGCCAATTTCGCCGCAAAATTTTTCGTGGCATCGGACAGGACATAATTTTTCTTCCACACGGAGTCCCCGACCTGGAAGGTATCATCTCTTCGGCGTAAGTCGTAACGTCCCTTGCTCGACTTTGCTGCATTTCGCATTCTTAGCACAACTTCCTTACGAATCGCCTCCAAGGCCTCCACGTTCTTCGTTGGAGAGAAATCCGTCTGCCCACCCCCTGGGGGCTCCAACTCATCCCTGAAGGTTACCATCTCCCTCCCGAAATTCAGAAAGTAAGGGGAGTAACCCATTACTTCGTGCCGATAAGTGCGCAGGGCGCACGAAATTTTTGCCAAGTATAGGTCCCATGAGCGGTGATTGTCGGCAACGTAGCATCGTAACATACATTTTATGTCCTGGTTACGACGCTCAGCTGGATTAGCCTGAGGGTGATAGAGGGCCGTATAGCTCACCCGCGCTCCATATTCTTCCACCGCTTTCCGAAATTGTTTGCCCGCGAACTGCACTCCATTATCGCATACTATAACCTTCGATACTCCATAGATCAGTAGTACATTCTCCTCTACTAAACGGAAAACCGCCGATGCTGTAGCAGTTCGCATCGGTAGTATGACTGAGTACTTCGTCACGTAATCCAAAATTGTCAGTATATATGAGTAGCCGCGCGTTGACTTGGGTAGCGGCCCTATCAAGTCCATGCAAATCATTTCCCATGGTGACCTCGCCTCGCCAGCCCTACTGGCCATCAAACCCCTCGGTGCTTTCCGCTCCACCTTGCACGACTGACACACCTTGCAGGATCTCACATACTTGCGGATATCTGCCCGCATTTGCGGCCAATAAAAACTTTGCGTGACTCGACCCACCGTTCGGGCAAACCCCATGTGTCCCGCCTTCGGATCATCATGACACCTTTTGAGGATATCTCCACGCTCTGATTTCGGCACAACCCTCTTCCAACCGTTCGCGTTTTCCCCGTTTTGCTTGCGACCAGGCAGTTGTTTCCACAGCGTGTCTCCTACGACCTTCCAGCCCTCGTACTTGTCGGGGTTCCCCCTCACCTTCCCTATCATACCCGAATACCAACGCTCTGAAACTTGAGAGGTATCTACGCTCTCAACATTGACTACGGCTCGTGAAAGTGCGTCCGGCACCAAATGTTCTTTTCCTTTCCGATGGATCACTTTGAAGTCAAACTGTTGTAACCTCACTGCCCATCTAGCCAATCTGCCCGTAGGGTCCTTGAGGTTATTCAGCCAGACCAGGGAATGGTGGTCCGTAATAACATAGAAGTGTGTCCCCTCTATGTAGGGCCGAAATTTCTCGACCGCCCACAGCACTGCCAAGCATTCTCGTTCGGTCACAGAATATTTCCTTTCCAGACTCGACAAAGCCCTGCTCAGATAGCATATGACCTTCTCACCGGTAGCATGAGGTTGGCTCAACACTGCTCCGATGCCTACGTCCGATGCATCGGTTTGCACCTTGAACGGCAGATCGAAGTCCGGGCATGCCAATACCGGCGCCGTCGTAAGCTTGCGCTTGCACATTTCGAACGCCTCCTCGCACTCCTTGGACCATACGAACTTGCGACCCTTCTTCAACAAGTCGCTAATTGGAGCCACCATCGTCGCATGACCAGGGATGAAACGACGGTACCAGGATACCATCCCGAGGAGTTGGCGAACCTGTTTTACGGAATTTGGACGAGGAAATACGTTCACCGCTGACACCTTCTCAGGATCTACCCTGAGGCCCTCTACGTCGATAACGTAGCCCAAATACTTTAGTTGTGCCCTGCAGAACTGGCACTTTTCTTTAGAGAGTCGTAAACCCTCCTCCCTCAGTCTCGAGAAAACTTCTTGGAGGATCTCTATATGTTTTTCAAACGTTTCTGTCACAATGATTATGTCGTCGAGGTAGGTGAATACGAAAGGTTCTAACGTTGGACCGAGAACGGTATCGATGAGACGCTGCCATGTTGCTCCGGAGTTATGCAGCCCAAGGGCATTCGCAGAAAATGAAAAAGTCCTCTTCCGGGCACGGTGAACGCCGTAAATTGTCGCGAACCCTCTGCCATCGGGACTTGCCAATATGCCGACTTGACATCTAGAGTTGATAAATACTTGGCATTTCTCAACTTGTCCAAAGTATTCGAGATATATGGAAGAGGATAAGCATCTTTTTCCGATACCGCGTTGACCTTACGAAAATCTACGCAAAACCTATATGAGCCGTCCTTTTTGCGTACTAGTAGGATAGGAGATGACCACGGACTGGACGAGGGCTCAACCACCCCCATCTGAATCATGTCATCCAACTCCTTATTAATCTGCCGCTGTACCGCAGGTGAGACCGGGTAGTATCGTTGTTTAATAGGAGCCGCCGACGTTTTGATAACATGTTCAACGGACTTAGCCCGACCCAGCCCTTCTCCCATCAAACCGAATTGCTCCTCCAACAATCTCGACAAAGTCTCGGCCTCCTCAACAGACAGAAAATCTCGGCCTCGAAGTGCCCCTCCAGTAACCAGCTCTGCAGACGCAATGGACGTCCATTGCCTGCCCTTCATATCGAGCACCACCCCAAAACACTTCCAGAAGTCTATCCCTAAGACCACTTCTTGGGGAATCGACGGTACCACCAATGATTCCAAATTATTCTCCCGACCGTTCAATGAAAACTTCACTTGCACAGCCCCCAATACCGAGCACATCATGCCATTCGCCAGCCGAACTTCACCAATTCCATTTTCGTTCAACTTTACACATTTCGCTTTCAACCGAGACCATCCTCTCCCTCCGATAATCGTCCTACTCGCTCCCGAGTCTAACAGTCCCTCCATGACACAATCCTCTATCTCCACCTGCAGGTGCGGACGGCTGTCTTGACTGGTACTGACGAGAGCATAATCCACTTTCGGCTGTAGATCTTCCTGGCGCGGCCTCCTTATGGTGCTCGCTCGACCGCCTAGCGAACACGACGCCCGTTTCCCGCAACCGGAGGATTCGGCCGTGACCGATTTTCCTGGTTATTAGCTCTCGACTGGCAGTTCGGGCATGCCGACCGCATTACCCCTTGGCGACCGCATCCGAAACATCTTCGCGGCTCCGGGCATTCCCTTGACATGTGTCCGTCTCGCTTGCAGTTCCAACATTGGGTGCGCGTTCCACTCGACATAGAGGCGACTCGATCAACGTCTTCCGCTCCCACGTACGCCAAATCCGGCTCCAAACAGCGCCTAGTCCGCGTAGTGGGCGGCACGAATGCCGCTACCGATGCTCTGGTAGCATCTAGGGTACGACCCATCCTCACCAAGTCCGCAACTGATGTAACCTGCTTAAGAGACAATTGCTGCTGGTAGAACGGAGCTATATTTCGCCGCAACGTGCGCAGCTTTTCTTCCTCTGAGCAACCCGACCTCAGTCGGCTGAACAGGCGCTCCATAACTGCCACGTATACTCCAACAGACTCGTTTTCGCCTTGTGTGCGTCTTCGAATTTCGTCCCATAGACGATCCTCATAATCTGAGGGTAGAAATTCCGCTTTGAGCTCAGTAACCAGCTCATCCCAAGACGACACCAGGTTGCGATTTGCGCGAAACCATATTAGAGCCCGTGAGTCGAACAAATCAACAGCTGCTCTAAACAACTGTGTCTTGGTGAGTCCCCTCGCTTGCCGTAGCTCCTCGACACGCTCGAGGAACGCGTTTACCGAGCCAGAAGAGTCTCCACTAAACTTTAAACCCCATTTCGCCACCTCTGCCAGACCCGGAGCTCTAACCTCCACTGGGATGACCAATGTACGACCGACATCAACCAGTTCCTCTTCGTCTTCGCTCGCCTCTTCAGTTTTAGACACAAATGTTCCCATTGCCAAAATGAAACGGTTCCGCAGTCCCTTCGCGCCGTCTTTTTGTTCCTTGGTGACTGCCTGCATGTTCCCCAGTCGACGGAACGCAAACTCAATTTTCACCTTTGTTTTTAGGAAATCAGAAGCGGCACTTTCTCCCGACACTCTCGCGACCAACTCCTCGACCTCCACTGCCTTGGCCTCCAATGTATTCCAAAATTGTTAAAAAGTTAAGGAGCAGTCTGTGCACAGATCAACAATCAACATGTACCAGCAATTGAAGAAATCTCAACAGGCGTGGTAATGCTGAACCAATTTTGCGGTATCCTGAGGACTGAAGAAACATCTCGCGATCTCAATGGCATATTTTTGATTAAATTTAGCAACACAAACGCAACAGTGAATGGGAAAACCTTCATCTCCAGGGAGGCATCCACAATTCGTGAATTACCCGCAATATTACAACCATCTCCTGCAAGCAACGCGTATCGAGAACTACTATCACTTGAAATGATGCAAGAACTTCACATAAATAACACGCACGAAATCCAGAATCTGCAGACTGAGAAAGACATGCATACTTTCACTACATATGGGCTTACCACGGTTATTGGAATCCTTTTCATCGTCGTAACAGTCCTGAATTTCCGATACAAAAATTCAGGCAAAAATGAAATCATCATCCAAACTCCAACATCTAAGCCAGAGGAGAAAATAGCAGCAGAATTACCATTTGAGCCACCACCGCCTTCGAACCAACCCTATCGAAGTTCGAAACCCGTGAAATTCAACGACCTCCCCTATTTCTAGGCGATCGAGGACAACCGCACTTAAGAGGGGAAGACTTAACACGCGTCAATAACATCCAGGTCAAACCAATCGATTTACTTGCATGCACGCGCAGCATAATCGCTGACGATGCGTCCGCGATACTTTTGTAACAATTAACTGATCGTGCAATCAACAACACAGGTAGTCGACGCAGCATTTCCTAGGCCAATCGATTTACCTGCATGCACGCGCAGCATAATCGCTGACGATGCGTCCGCGACACTTTTGTAACAATCAACTGATCGTGCAATCAACAACACAATTAGTCGACGCAGCATTTCCTAGGCTAAGCAAAAATTATTGTTAAGTATCAATTAAGTTTTCAGTTTTGTATTCGAACTAAAAGAATAAAGATCGGGTTCTCAGCCCTGAAATTGATAATTTTTTTAGTAACAAAACTCTTTGTTTTATTAACTTATACAAGGAGAACTTTGAACTCTCAGCTTTATAGCTCTATAAAAAGAACTTTTTGGAAAGCCTGACATTGTATTCTGGCATTCCCGTCATCTGCGGGGAACGCGTATTGAAGCTTGAACCGGTAGCAATACCTCTGCATGACCCGGAATGTGCAGATAATACTTTCTGAGTGATTGCGACGCGCATTGGAAATTTCATCAGCATATTCTCGCATTATGCTTCAAATACATATTGGCCCAAGCTAAACCATCTCGGGTTGGGCCACCACAGACCAATTCGAGGACAGATGCTACTGTCCACACCATGGCCGGAGCTGGTGAGCTTCAGTTGTCTATTGTCAGTCTGTCAAATCCGTTTGGTTGGTGCATGTTGGTGCCCACTCTGATCGGAATGCAGGCCAATATCGACCAATCGTAGCCATCTCACACCAAGGGGGTGTACACATATTGGCCATAGGCTCTGTTGGTTTGCCTTGGGCCAATATTTATTTTCTACATTACACGTTATTAGGAGGAATTTGTGCTGCTTGGACCGGCGACCAAGCTTGCCCCTGTACGCCTGTTCACGAATAGTATCCTCTACACTTTATTTACCTGTGATGATTTGAAACGCTCTGATATGTTCATCTTTTCGCTTTATATAGCAAACATTACTCATGTCGATGTATGCTCAAAAGTTCTTTTCCCCTTATTTTTGCGAGAAATGTTCATAATTAAATGATGGGCTTTTTGGAAAACAGCTTTCAAACATTACATCTGCATTGCTGACAATGTTTGCTTTATGCATGCTGCTAGAACGCATTACAACAATTTCCGTTAACGTGAGGCAGATATGATAAATTTTTGGCTTCGGCAAAGGGCTGCCAGCAAGAGGTGTTTTTGTTATTTTCGTACCAATAAATGCTTACATTAAGTATTTACATCGCAAACTTTAACAATGAAAATAAGTAAACAATGTTTAAATTTTCTAAAGTCTGGACATTTTTCGGATGGCAACCCCTAGCACCTTCCTGTCGCTGTATCTTTCGATGAAGTCATCGAAATTAAGGCCAATGACAGCGAAGCGTTTCCCGAGAGGAAAACCGAGTCGGTTTAGTCGTGCATTCATTTAGCATTGTGATGACACACACCGCGGTGTGGACCGCCTCTTGGTTTCGGATCCGAGTCGGTAAACGAGAAAAATGACCCATCGACTTGGTTCTTCGAGCGTTTTTCGATTTGTTCATTGCTGCGTAGTCCGATCGGTGGAATTGCCAAGTGTGTCATTGGCCTTAAACTGGGGATTGAACTGCATGGTAGAGAATTCTACTACAATCGGCTCTCATACCATCGGATTGGCGATTTTCAGTTCAAAAACGAGCTCACAGCACTAATAATTAAACTAACAATAGGACTAACTCAACACTAAATCCATTAATTAAAAATTACCGCGGCAATTAGTAATCTTTTGCGGATACCGTACTACGCGCGATCGTTGACAACCTAGTTTGACAACATGGGTTCTTTTAGATTTTTATGAGTGGGGAGCGTCAAAGGCGCATCAATTAGTTTTTGTTTTTGGGAGTCAAAAATATCTTTGAATGATTTTTTCCAAAACTAAGATGAATACATGCTTGAGGCTGCAAGTGAAAAAATATTACGAGAATATAATTATGAAATATAATTTTAATGGAGAGTGTGGAAGGAGGTGCATAAAAAAATGTGTTATATGAAAATAATCATAACGTGTCTACTTGTATTTATTTGCGTCTCTATGACCTCAAGCAATACGATGGGCTTTCAAGTTAGAGCTTTAATTCCCCCGAAGCTAGTCACAAGCCCGGGTTTGAAGGAAGATAGGGGTGTGAGACGAAAGCACTATTGCAAATCGTTCTTTTATGGTACTTAAACATTGAATTAAATTTACAGATGGATGTTTATCAAATCCCATGTGTGGCTATTGCATGCTGAGTGATTGTGACGCTCATTGGAAATTCCAATAGCGCATTCTCTTTGCTACTAGGGGGAATTGGTACTGTTGTTTTTCATACATTTTACTTACCCGTGATGATTTGAAATGCTCCGAAATTTTCATCTTTCCGCTTTATATAGCACACTAGCCATAGCCGATGTATGCTCGCAAGTTCTTTCCCCCTTATTTCTGCGAGTGATATTCATTGGCCAGTCATGGACTCTTAGAAAACCCCTTGCAAGCACATTACATTTTCATTACCAAGAATGTTTTCTTCATATATTCCGTCCGAAATGCATTCCAGCGATTCCCGTTGGGCGGCTCGAGCTCTATTGCATGCATAGCCGGAGAGAATATGCGCTCAGCACGCTGACACTACAAAGAGTGTTTACTAGTGATCATATTATAATTAAGCGGCTCGTGGTGAAAGCTAGGATCAATGCAATATTATTAAGTTACATACTGTTTAGGCTAAATCTAAAGTTTTGTTACCATTATGGTTTACTCTTATTCTAATAGAATACATTATTTGTGAATTTCAAATATTCAGTTATCTATCCCCAGTAGGTGTTCCGACTTTTAGAAACATAAAATTCTGGCTTGAATGGAGGGCTGAGCATATATTGTTCAGGAGAGTAATCACTAAGAATATTAAAGGGAGAGAGGTAGTAAGAGTTTCCTCGATGCTGTGGAGCACTAAATAAGTTTCTAACGGATTCTAGTAGGTGTGAGTGAAGTTTCTCGATACGTCTCCGGCTCGATTAAAAAAGATAGTGAAGGATTGGTGTCACGTTCGATTCTTTGTAGAGGATTTTAGATCGAAAATGTTTTTTATTCGGGCGGCGATATTTTGAAAGATAAAATTTGTATTTCTTCCGCCGCTGTTGGGGATATCTTTATCCAGGTAGTGAAATTGTATGCTATTATGGGCCGGATTAAAGTTTTGTACATAAAAATCTTTGTACTATTTTGAACAGATTTAGAGGAAAGAAGTGGAGCGAGCATTGAGGTGGCTGCTTTAGTCTTTTTCAGCGTTATTCTCGCGTGCGGGTTTGCTTTTAGGCGGTGGTGGAAGCTGACTCCAAGATATTTTAGATTCTCTTTTAGATGAATAGATTCACTTCCAATGTTTACCGAAAGGGATCTGCTCTTGCTTACTGCGCGCCGGTGTCCTTTTTCGCTTGCGTTGTGAAAGCAGATAAGTGCCGATTTTGATGCGTTTGGTGTGAGTCCACAGTCCTGCATGAATGCGTCAACAGTGCTGACCACTCTTTGAACTCTTTCTTTTGCAAAAGAGGGGATGACACGAACACTGTACGTGACAGGCCGATAGCTGTCTATTCTGCCAGTGGAATACAGACGACTCTGAAGGCTTGAATGGTAGAGTTAGAAGTAGTTTGATTTGAAAATGTTAGAAAGTTGGGGTAAACTAGACTTGATGCTCCACACTGTGATTAGACCATTTTACCAGTAGGTGTCACTGCGGTACGTTCGGTGAAATTTACAACACCTCTAGAGCGCTCAAACTTTGCGATTTGTTAGGGAACAGTGCAGTTAAAACTTGATGTCGGCTTTACGGAATAATTAGGTTTTTGAGGTTCGGTGTATTGTGGAATCTTTCGATATCTGTATTTAAAGTATCGAGTTGTGGCCATGAACATTATTAATTTGTTCATTGTCGAAAAAATTTTTTGAGCTAGTAGAAGAAAATTCTCCAAAGAAAATCACTTTCTTAGATTTTCCTACTGTATCTATGTATTGAATAATTATGTGAATATCCAACCAAATTCATAATTTTAATTTAAAAGCTTTCGCACATTAAGAAAATTTATCGATGAGAATTAAGTACGGAATCGTTTTGGATTTAAACCAGATGTCGTTATATATTAATTCATGAGGTCCTGATGAAGCATCTGTTTTTTAAAAGACGTTTTTTTGAAGCGAAATCCATTAATGTTTGAGAATAATTAACCCTCCAAGTTTACACCGATATACTGATCTCATAGACGTGTTGGCGTGTTCGAACGCGGCTTTTTGATAGCAGTCGAATTTTATTATTTCAAAATAATTGAGCTCTGGAAAAGTCTGGACATTTTTCGGATGGCAACCCCTAGCACCTTCCTGTCGCTGTATCTTTCGATGAAGTCATCGAAATTAAGGCCAATGACAGCGAAGCGTTTCCCGAGAGGAAAACCGAGTCGGTTTAGTCGTGCATTCATTTAGCATTGTGATGACACACACCGCGGTGTGGACCGCCTCTTGGTTTCGGATCCGAGTCGGTAAACGAGAAAAATGACCCATCGACTTGGTTCTTCGAGCGTTTTTCGATTTGTTCATTGCTGCGTAGTCCGATCGGTGGAATTGCCAAGTGTGTCATTGGCCTTAAACTGGGGATTGAACTGCATGGTAGAGAATTCTACTACAATCGGCTCTCATACCATCGGATTGGCGATTTTCAGTTCAAAAACGAGCTCACAGCACTAATAATTAAACTAACAATAGGACTAACTCAACACTAAATCCATTAATTAAAAATTACCGCGGCAATTAGTAATCTTTTGCGGATACCGTACTACGCGCGATCGTTGACAACCTAGTTTGACAACATGGGTTCTTTTAGATTTTTATGAGTGGGGAGCGTCAAAGGCGCATCAATTAGTTTTTGTTTTTGGGAGTCAAAAATATCTTTGAATGATTTTTTTCCAAAACTAAGATGAATAAATGCTTGAGGCTGCAAGTGAAAAAATATTACGAGAATATAATTATGAAATATAATTTTAATGGAGAGTGTGGAAGGAGGTGCATAAAAAAATGTGTTATATGAAAATAATCATAACGTGTCTACTTGTATTTATTTGCGTCTCTATGACCTCAAGCAATACGATGGGCTTTCAAGTTAGAGCTTTAATTCCCCCGAAGCTAGTCACAAGCCCGGGTTTGAAGGAAGATAGGGGTGTGAGACGAAAGCACTATTGCAAATCGTTCTTTTATGGTACTTAAACATTGAATTAAATTTACAGATGGATGTTTATCAAATCCCATGTGTGGCTATTGCATGCTGAGTGATTGTGACGCTCATTGGAAATTCCAATAGCGCATTCTCTTTGCTACTAGGGGGAATTGGTACTGTTGTTTTTCATACATTTTACTTACCCGTGATGATTTGAAATGCTCCGAAATTTTCATCTTTCCGCTTTATATAGCACACTAGCCATAGCCGATGTATGCTCGCAAGTTCTTTCCCCCTTATTTCTGCGAGTGATATTCATTGGCCAGTCATGGACTCTTAGAAAACCCCTTGCAAGCACATTACATTTTCATTACCAAGAATGTTTTCTTCATATATTCCGTCCGAAATGCATTACAGCGATTCCCGTTGGGCGGCTCGAGCTCTATTGCATGCATAGCCGGAGAGAATATGCGCTCAGCACGCTGACACTACAAAGAGTGTTTACTAGTGATCATATTATAATTAAGCGGCTCGTGGTGAAAGCTAGGATCAATGCAATATTATTAAGTTACATACTGTTTAGGCTAAATCTAAAGTTTTGTTACCATTATGGTTTACTCTTATTCTAATAGAATACATTATTTGTGAATTTCAAATATTCAGTTATCTATCCCCAGTAGGTGTTCCGACTTTTAGAAACATAAAATTCTGGCTTGAATGGAGGGCTGAGCATATATTGTTCAGGAGAGTAATCACTAAGAATATCAAAGGGAGAGAGGTAGTAAGAGTTTCCTCGATGCTGTGGAGCACTAAATAAGTTTCTAACGGATTCTAGTAGGTGTGAGTGAAGTTTCTCGATACGTCTCCGGCTCGATTAAAAAAGATAGTGAAGGATTGGTGTCACGTTCGATTCTTTGTAGAGGATTTTAGATCGAAAATGTTTTTTATTCGGGCGGCGATATTTTGAAAGATAAAATTTGTATTTCTTCCGCCGCTGTTGGGGATATCTTTATCCAGGTAGTGAAATTGTATGCTATTATGGGCCGGATTAAAGTTTTGTACATAAAAATCTTTGTACTATTTTGAACAGATTTAGAGGAAAGAAGTGGAGCGAGCATTGAGGTGGCTGCTTTAGTCTTTTTCAGCGTTATTCTCGCGTGCGGGTTTGCTTTTAGGCGGTGGTGGAAGCTGACTCCAAGATATTTTAGATTCTCTTTTAGATGAATAGATTCACTTCCAATGTTTACCGAAAGGGATCTGCTCTTGCTTACTGCGCGCCGGTGTCCTTTTTCGCTTGCGTTGTGAAAGCAGATAAGTGCCGATTTTGATGCGTTTGGTGTGAGTCCACAGTCCTGCATGAATGCGTCAATAGTGCTGACCACTCTTTGAACTCTTTCTTTTGCAAAAGAGGGGATGACACGAACACTGTACGTGACAGGCCGATAGCTGTCTATTCTGCCAGTGGAATACAGACGACTCTGAAGGCTTGAATGGTAGAGTTAGAAGTAGTTTGATTTGAAAATGTTAGAAAGTTGGGGTAAACTAGACTTCATGCTCCACACTGTGATTAGACCATTTTACCAGTAGGTGTCACTGCGGTACGTTCGGTGAAATTTACAACACCTCTAGAGCGCTCAAACTTTGCGATTTGTTAGGGAACAGTGCAGTTAAAACTTGATGTCGGCTTTACGGAATAATTAGGTTTTTGAGGTTCGGTGTATTGTGGAATCTTTCGATATCTGTATTTAAAGTATCGAGTTGTGGCCATGAACATTATTAATTTGTTCATTGTCGAAAAAATTTTTTGAGCTAGTAGAAGAAAATTCTCCAAAGAAAATCACTTTCTTAGATTTTCCTACTGTATCTATGTATTGAATAATTATGTGAATATCCAACCAAATTCATAATTTTAATTTAAAAGCTTTCGCACATTAAGAAAATTTATCGATGAGAATTAAGTACGGAATCGTTTTGGATTTAAACCAGATGTCGTTATATATTAATTCATGAGGTCCTGATGAAGCATCTGTTTTTTAAAAGACGTTTTTTTGAAGCGAAATCCATTAATGTTTGAGAATAATTAACCCTCCAAGTTTACACCGATATACTGATCTCATAGACGTGTTGGCGTGTTCGAACGCGGCTTTTTGATAGCAGTCGAATTTTATTATTTCAAAATAAAGAAAGGATGGTCGGCGGTCAATGGCGTTAGCAAAAGACAATTCATAGGGGCTAATAACTTAATAATAATAAAATGTATATATATATATATATATATAATATATATATATATATATATATATATATATATATATATATATATATATATATATATATAAATAAAACAAAGTCGGGTTAGATTTTTATGGTCTTGATTTGTTAAATTTTTCTCCGGCCCGAATAGCAGAATAACTATTAAAACATCGAAAAATATCCTTCATTTTCTTAAACATTTTGTATGAGAAAAGATATTTAAATCCGTATACAACGCCATTGAGTTAGGTGTGTAGACGTGCGCCGCGATTTTCCAGTGTTTTTTTTTTCAATTCCGCGAGCCAGAATATCCACTCTGTCACCACGAAGTCATAATGAAATTAGACTTCGGAATATAGCGAATCAATCTACTTCACATGAATAAGAAATCGTACGAGAAAAGGGAAAGGGGACCCAGGAAAGGCAACTCGTAAACAAACACTGCATAAGCATCCAAATAATGCATGGAAGCATTACAGATCCAGATCTAGGCCCAGTTCTGTTCTTTTCAACATTGGCTGTCCTAGGCTGGCAAGGTATATATAACTTAACACGCGACAATAACATCCAGGTCAAACCAATCGATTTACTTGCTTGCACGCGCAGCATAATCGCTGACGATGCGTCCACGATATTTTTGTAACAATTAACTGATCGTGCAATCAACAACACAGGTAGTCGACGCAGCATTTCCTAGGCCAATTGATTTACCTGCATGCACGCGCAGCATAATCGCTGACGATGCTTCCGCGATACTTTTGTAACAATCAACTGATCGTGCAATCAACAACACAGGTAGTCGACGCAGCATTTCCTAGGCTAAGCAAAAATTATTGTTACAGATTAAGTATCAATTAAGTTTTCAGTTTTGTATTCGAACTAAAAGAATAAAGATCGGGTTCTCAGCCCTGAAATTGATAATTTTTTTTAGCAACAAAACTCTTTGTTTTATTAACTGGCGCCCAACATGGGGCTGCTCTTGTGACATCGGTGAAACGGGAAGTCGTAAGTAAAAGTGCGGAAAGTAACATTCGACAACAGCCAAGTCACTTGTGAATCCATTTTTAATCGTTCCGTCCGTGAATATCCTGCCACAAGGAGGAATGAGCGATTAAGTTACGACGAGTGGATAGCCATAACACTAGCCCGCGGTGTAGTGCAAAGGAAAGAGGTCCCCTAGTAGTTCCAGTGAACAAAAAGGAGTTGGTAGAACCGACAGCCACCTTGCCCACGTAGAAGCAGCCTCATACCCACGGTATGCTGCATTTCAACGCCATGAAAGCAGTAGTAATATATCTTATGTAAGTCAAAAATTGTAACTATATCTTGTAATTATTTGATTATTCCCACTAAAATTGAATAGTTAAAAATTAAACGACTTTACTGCAGTTATATTAACGAATATCAAATGAAATATTTGAATGCAGAATTAAAACCTGCAACTTATTAGTGATAAACCCTTGATTATTGAATTATTACGTTTACTATAAATATTAAATCAAGCATATGAATGCGCAATTAAAACTTGCAACTCATTGATCAGTTATTGACTATTGAGCTATTAAAGTGGAATTGGACAAATAAATAATTATCGATCATTGAATTACAAATTTATACAAATACAAATTTATTTTTATACTTGAGCAAGCGTTTTTAGTGAAAATTTGTTGTTGTTGTTCAGCGTAATTATACGTAGTGGATAAGTGATCAAAAATCAGTGAATACTCTTTTCGTTGGAAACGGTACGGAATTTTGCGCTTTACGTATCTGGTGAAGATAAATTTTATTCAAAACACAACTATATTCGGTTTAAAGTTTTTGAAATAATTTTGGTGCGATAATGTCGAATCCTAACAATTTAGTACGACCAGCTCGATTAACAGCATCAGGTGATAATGCTGCAACCCTCGGTGGAGCTGCTGTAACCACCTCACCGATTGCTAATGTTTCAAGTCCGGACAATAATTTAGTGGACTTGATCACTCGGGTTGTTTCAGAAGCGTTGCAAATTCAAGGTAGAGAATTTTTCAACTCCTTGATGAATCCTGCATCTGATGCTAGGAATGACGCTGATGTGCCAATAAATATAGGTGGAGGCAATAACCTATCTGATATGGATAAGATCCCAGATGTGGTTAAAAGCCTCAGAGAATTCTCTGGGCAGCCCGGAGAATTCAGTTCGTGGAAAAAGAGCGTTGATCGAATCCTCGCTATCTACGAACACCTGAGAGGCACTCCAAAGTATTATGGTATACTTTCCGTAATCAGAAATAAGATTGTCGGCCACGTAGACATAGCGCTGGAGTCTTACAATACTCCGCTCAATTGGGAAAGAATCTCGAAGTGTCTGACGCTCCATTACGCAGCCAAGAGAGATCTTGGTACCTTAGAGTACCAAATGACAACCCTGGTGCAAGGTTCGAGCACAATTCCTGAATTCTATCAAAGTGTGTACCACCATCTTTCATTAATACTCAATAAGTTAGGTTCTATGGAGTTAACCCGAGACTCACTTAACGTGATGACACAGGCCTACAGGGACAAAGCTCTGGACACCTTTGTCAGAGGCTTAAGAGGCGACTTGCCTCGACTATTAAGCATGCGTAAGCCAGCCGATTTGCCTCAGGCACTCCACCTTTGCCTCAAATTGCAGAACGTACATTACCGCGCACAGCATGCCAATAACTCGCAACCTTCGTCTCATAGAACCCAATATCGGAATCCACCTCCAGTTCCAACTCGAAGAACACTTCCTCTTCCTTCTAAGCCTTCACCTGTTCCTGCTCCTAGACAAAGATTGTTTCCTGAGCTATTTCATAATCCAAGAGTTCTGCAAGTGCCACAGTTTAACAGGCAAATAAATTACCAACAGCAGAATCAGCCTCAGAATCCTCCCCCAAGACCTCCTCGAGGACCAGAGCCTATAGACGTCGATCAGTCCGATATTTAAATTTTTAGTGGATACCGGCTCTAATAAAAATTATATTCAGCCCCGGCATATCAGGAATCCACTTCTTTACGAAAAAAATTTCTTTGTTAGCTCCGTTGGGGGAAGCGTCGAAATAACACATCACGCACTCATTCCTATATTTGGCCCTAGCACGGGTAAGCTAAAATTCTTTATCTTACCTTCCCTTGTAGCATTTGATGGCATAATAGGGAATGACACCCTCAAACAGCTGAATGCTATCATCCATACAAATGGAAGCTATATGACCATACACCCGAATATACGAATCCCTCTCAAATAACATCTATCGGAAACAGTTAACAATATTAACATAAGAACTAGCCACCTAAGTCAAGAACTATCATCTAAACTTAAAAATATAATTCATAGCTATCCTAATCTATTTTCCGAACCTGACGAAAAACTGACTTTCACTACAACGGTTAAAGGGGAGATTTGAACTACCAGTCATGACCCGGTTTATTCTAAATCATATCCATATCCTATGGCATTAAAGGGAGAAGTTGAGAAGCAAATCAACAAGCTTCTCGAAGACGAGATCATTAGACCATCCAAATCACCATACAATTCTCCGGTATGGATCGTCCCGAAGAAACAAGATGCTTCTGGTGAGAGAAAATACCGAATGGTGATCGATTATCGTAAGCTTAACTCGGTTACGGTTCCAGATAGGTATCCTATCCCGGAAATTAATGAAGTCCTTGCTAACCTTGGCAAGAGTAGCCTCTTCTCCGTTATAGACCTTAAAAGCGGATTTCATCAGATTCCTCTCAGGGAGTCTGATATTGAAAAGACAGCCTTCTCAGTAAACAACGGGAAGTTCGAGTTCACTCGACTCCCATTCGGGCTCAAAAATGCTCCTTCAATATTAATCAGAGGGCATTAGATGACATTCTTAGAGAATACATAGGAAAATGTTGTTATGTATACATCGACGACATTATCATTTTTGGAAGGAATGAGACAGAACATCTCTCAAATCTAGACAAAATATTTAAGACCCTGGAAACTGCCAACATGAAAATTCAGTTGGACAAGTGTGAGTTCCTCCAAACAGAAGTCGAATTTCTAGGCTACGTCATCAGCAAAGAAGGTATCAAAACCAACCCGAAGAAAGTACAGGCCATCATGGATCTACCTCCTTCAAAAACTCTCAAAGGTCGTCGTTCATTCTTGGGGATGTCAGGCTATTATCGACGCTTCATTCAAGACTACGCTCGAATAGCCAAACCACTGACATCCCTTCTAGGAGGGGAAGATGGACATGTGTCCAAAAACCTCTCGAAGAATAAAACCATTCATTTGAACGCAGAGGCAATGATGGCATTTGAAAAATTGGAAGATTCACTCGTCTCTAAAGAAGTAACTTTGGTGCACCCAAATTTCGAGAAGGAGTTTGAATTAACCACCGATGCATCCGACTATGCAATTGGTGCGGTTCTCTCTCAGGACAATAGACCCATCGCATTTCTCTCAAGAACCTTAAGAAAAGAGGAGGAGAATTACGCAACCAATGAGAAAGAGATGCTTGCCATAAAGTGGGCATTGGAATCCCTTAGAAGTTTTCTCTATGGTTCACGTAAGGTCGTAATCTACACCGACCATCAGCCTTTGACTTAGCAATAAAAATACCAACTCCAAACTAAAAAGCTGGAAATCCATCTTAGAAGAATATAACTATGAGCTTAGGTACAAGCCACGTAAGACCAATGTAGTTGCAGACTCACTCTCAAGACCGCCTCAACTCACCCAGGCTAACTCTTTGACTCCCACAGAGCATAGTTATGATAGCTCATCACATAACCTTATTGTCACTGTCGAAACTCCTATTAACTCCTTTCGAAATCAACTGCTTCTGAAGACCGGAAACGAAGATAGCTACCAAATTGTGACACCTTTTGAAAGCTATGCACGACACATCATAATCAAACCGCACTATTCAGAAATGGATCTCATCGGCATCCTTAGAAGATATCTTAACCCCAACAAAGTGAATAGGATCTGTACCAGCGAAGATATCATGGGTAAAATTCAGACGGTGTAGCCACACCACTTTAGGGACTATCGTGTACGGTTTGCCCGGAAATTTGTTGAGGATGTCCCAAGTGACGCTGAGCAGGACGAAAGGATTCTCCAGGTACATCGGAGAGCCCATCGTAACGCAGAGGAAAACAGGTTGCAACTCCTAGAAAAGTTCTATTTTCCAAGAATGTCCGCAAAAATTAAATACATCATTAAGCGTTGCACAATATGTAAGGAAAATAAGTATGAGAGGCACCCCAACAAACCACTTTTAAGCCCGACTCCCATTCCAGCCTACCCAGGGCACACTATACATATAGATCTCTTTTCGACCGAGAAATATCGCGTTCTGACGGCTGTGGACAAGTTCACCAAGTTTGCTCAAGCTAAGGTAATTGCGACTAAATCCGTCGCGGACATTAAACAACTTCTAGCAGATATATTATTTTTCTTCTGCGTCCCTGAGAATGTCATAGTTGACAATGAAAGTGCGCTTAAAACAGCATCCTTAACGTCCCTAATGGAAGACGAACTCCAAATTAGGGTTTACAAAACTCCTCCTTACAAGAGTGAAGTTAACGGACAAGTCGAGCGTTGGCACTCAACTCTTGTTGAGATAATGAGGTGCCTGAAGAAGAAGGGGCCCCCAAGATCCTTCGAAGATCTACTAAAACGAGCCGTCAACGAATATAATTTCACTATTCACTCGACCACCGGGAAAAAACCAGTAGAACGGACGTGTTCCTAGAATCAACTCCGACGAGTTCGAAAACGTGCGTCTGGCGAATATAGAGAAACTGAAAAGAAAACAGGAAAAAGACCTCAAACACCACAATAAGGATAGGCAGCCAATAAAAAATTATGATATAGGGCAAGTTATTTATTTCAAACAAAATAAAAGGAAAGGATCCAAACTAACACCAAAATACAAGCAAGAAATAGTCAAAGAAGATAATAACACTACTATTCTCACAGAATCTGGTAAAATAGTGCACAAGAGTAACATCAGAAACTAGCTCCTTATTTCAGATTTACGATCCACATCAGCCAAAGTAGAGTTCAAATTTTGGACTATTCGAGCTCACAAATCGTCACATTTTACACGGGCCTAACGAAGATACAGGACGGAAATTTTAAATTAATACATGTGATTGACATAGACCATTACGAACGCCTCATTTCACAAATTGAACCAGTCCTTAACCTCTCAGCAATTCGGCATCATCCCCTTTCCTTACATTTATCGTACGAGATTCAGCAAATTCAAACTCTAGCCAAAAACTTGAAACCGCGCGGAATTGGAAGATCACTAAACTTTATTGGAACCGCGTGGAAATGGATTGCAGGCAATCCTGACCATGAGGATTTCAAAACGATAAAGAAAATAACCTCGGATGTCCTGGCGAACAACAACAGGCAAGTTGTCATTAACCGATTATACAATGATCAATCAATAATATCACAAGGGTCACCAATGAGATACAGAATCTGCTTAAGAAAAATTATCAAATAAATATTAACCTGATACTTGATGTACAATTTAGAATAAGAATACTTAAGGAAGAATTGGAAAATATTAATACAGCAATTCACTGGGCTAAATTAGGAATTGTAAATTCTTTGATCCTGTCAAATGCCGAAATAAAAATTGCAACAAACATATTAAATAAAGAAATTTTACCATACTCAACTGTAGAAGAGGCATTAGATTTCTCTGAAGCGAAAATTATAACAAACAGTTCATCAATTCTCTATATCGTTAACATACCTTTGACAACTAGCAAAATTTACCAAACGTTGTTGATAAAACCAGTTAAGAGGAAAAATCTAATTAGTGAAGTTTTGTACAGTAAGATTTTTAAAAATGAAGAAGAAGTTTATGGCATTACGGGAAATTGTAAATCACTTAATAATCTGTCAATATGTAAATCAGTTGATATAATAGATATTGGAAATGATACATGTGTAGGATTCTCTAAGACACCACCAGAGGCGCCACGCTCGATGTGCAATTATTGTGAATTACACAATTAATGTTTAGTAGTGTAAAATGTCAGTTTATGTTTGACCACGAGTTTGCTGAAGCGCAATAAAGAATTAGTTGTTTGGTTTTGGTGTGATCTTAATTGCAGTGTTTTTATTAAGCGATTGTGGCTACGAGAGCCTTACAAATTGGTGACCACGACGTTTTAAGTATGGCAAACGACGAGAAATTTGAAGACGCGCAAGGCGAGGACCATGCACTCGCACTTAGCAGCATTATGGCATTTAAACTTCCACCATTTTGGACGTCTCGGCCAGCGTTATGGTTCGCGCGGGTGGAAGCGCAGTTTAGAACTCATCGAGTTACAAACGATACTGCAAAGTTCGACAAAGTAATTGGCGAAATGGATCCGAATATCCTTGCCCAGGTGGCGGATATCGTCGAGTCGCCGCCTGACGATGGCAAGTATCAAAAGCTAAAGGACCGCTTGATGAGCGCCTTTGCGGTGTCGGAGGAAGCAGAGATGCGGGAGCTGCTGACGGGATTGGAGTTAGGAGATCAGCGTCCGTCGCAGCTCCTGCGTGTCATGCGTCTGAAAGGCGCATCAGGGATAACTGAGCCGTTCCTGAAGACGCTATGGCTGAAACGGCTACCAGCGAATGTTCAGGCAATCCTAAGTGTGGCAGAGAGTAAGGACCTCACTCGCTTGGCCGAGATTGCTGACAAAGTTATCGAGGCTCACGAGCCTACGGAAGTTTCAGTCGTCGACCACAACAGCCCCGTGTCGCAGCTGGATGCGATTCATAACGAGATGGCCGCTTTGCGATCTGAATTCAAAAAGGTTAATGACGGTCAGGTTTCTCGGCCTAAGTGGCGCAGGAGGACGCCTTCGCCTAACGGACTATGTTATTATCACCATAGGTTTAAGGAGCGTGCTCACAGATGCGTGCCGCCGTGTCGATGGATCGCCAAACCACGGGCGGCGGAAAACTAGTGCCGACGCTGTCAGAAGCGGCAAGTGACAGCGTCCAGCAACCATGCCGCCTTTATATCCGCGACGCAGTGACAAAATTGGCTTTTCTTATTGACACGGGGGCTGATGTTTCAGTCGTGCCCCCCAAGTCTGGTGCAACATTAAAAAAACAGTCAACACATAAACTAGTCGCGGCAAATGGCTCGCCCATCGGCACTTATGGCCAGCGAATACTGCCCTTGGATTTGGGCTGGAAACGGAAATTGAAGTGGAAGTTTTGGGTGGCAAAAGTTTCAAGACCAATAATCGGAGCAGACTTTTTGCGGCATTTTGGCTTGGTGGTTGATATGAAGAATCATTGTATCATTGACCCAAAAACCAACGTTCGAATAAAGGGTTACGATGGACCAGGTAGGAAAACGACTATATCGACTGTCGCAGGACGGACGCGGTTCCACCAGTTATTAAAACAATTTCCGTCTCTCACAAGTCCTGCTACCGCGAATGCAAAACCGCACCATGTGCAACATCATATTGTTACCACTGGACCACCAGTGGCGCAAAGGGCTCGTCGGCTGACACCCGAGAGGTTGGCAATAGCAAAAGCGGAATTTAATTATATGTTAAAAATGGGATTGTGCCGTCCATCTGATAGCCCGTGGGCGAGTCCCTTACATTTGGTGCCGAAGAAAGATGGATCTTGGCGACCGTGTGGCGACTTTCGCCGGCTCAACGAAATTACTCAGCCCGACCGTTACCCCATGAGGCATATTGAAGACGTGTTCGCTGGACTTGCGGGTAAGCGAATTTTTAGCAAGATTGACTTGTTGAGAGCTTTCCACCAAATTCCGATTGCTGAAGCCGACGTGCCTAAGACAGCTGTTATTACCCCATTTGGGTTGTACGAGTTTGTGGTGATGACGTTCGGACTGCGTAACGCTGCGCAGTCCTTCCAGCGCTTCATGGATGAAGTGTTGAGGGGACTCGATTTTTGTGTTACTTATGTCGATGATGTGTTGGTGGCCTCGGAAAGCGTGAAGCAGCACGAACAACATTTACGCCTGCTTTTCCAGCGATTAAGCGAGTTCGGCGTGGTGATCAATGTGGCCAAGTGCATTTTTGGTGTCACGGAGGTTGAATTTCTCGGTCACACGGTCAACGAGAAGGGCATTTCGCCGCCTGCCTCTCGAGTGGAAGCGATAAGGTCGTACAGACGCCCATCTACCTACAAGGAATTACGCCGATTCCTAGGAGCACTTAATTATTATCGCCGTTTCATTGCGAATGCAGCCAATATGCAGGCCCCGCTCAACGCATTACTTTGTCAACGGGCAAAGTCTGAGAATGCCGTAATAGAATGGAGTTCTACGACTAATAAGGCGTTTGAAGCATGCCGCGAGAGTTTAGCTAGTGCCACATTGTTGGTTTACTATGAACCGAACAGGCCATTGGCCTTGGTAACAGATGCGTCCAGTGTCGCGGTTGGTGCTGTTCTGGAACAGCTACATGGTAACCGCTGGTTGCCACTCGCATATTTCCAGCGAAAGCTAACGAAAGCTGAGCGTAACTATAGCACATATGACCGCGAACTGTTGGCCGTGTATAGTAGCGTGCAGCATTTTTCGCACATTCTTGAAGGAACCACCTTTGTCATCAGGACGGACCACAAGCCTCTCGTGTATGCGTTTTCACGAAGGTCGGACAAGGCTACGCCTCGCCAGATACGCCACCTGAGTTATGTGTCCCAGTTTTGTACGCGAATCGAACATATAGCTGGACCGACGAATACTGTAGCGGATGCTTTATCCCGTCTTGAGTCAATTTCATTGCCTACCGACTTCGATGAAAAAGAACTGGCGTTGGAACAAGCGCGAGACCCGGAGCTGCAACAGCTTGTGGCTAACAACACTACGTCGTTGCAGTTGAGGAAGATCGTCTTTGGAGGTTCCAGTGTCCTGTGTGATGTCTCGCAGGCGACACCTAGACCTGTTGTTCCGAGTTGTATGAGAAGTCGAGTTTTTACATTGTTCCATCGATGCTCGCATCCAGGAGCTCGTGCTACTCTACGAGCAGTAGCAAGGAGATTCGTCTGGCCAAACTTGCGGAGTGATATTCGCCGGTGGGCTCGCGGGTGCACGCGATGCCAGGCCTCGAAAGTTAGTCGGCATATACGAAACGAATTTCAACCGTTTCCTGTTCCGGACAAACGTTTCCATCAGGTGCATCTAGATATCGTCGGTCCTCTTCCACCATCACAGGGACATCGATACTGCCTCACGATGATTGATCGTTTTTCGAGGTGGCCGGAGGCGGTGCCCATTCCCGATCAATCCGCGGATACGGTTGCCAAGGCGTTCTATGCGAACTGGGTGTCGAGATATGGAGCGCCTGCGATCGTCACAACTGACCAGGGAACGCAGTTTGAATCGTCGTTGTTCCGAACGCTGGTGAAGTTATTAGGTTGTGCGCGAACTAGGTCTTCGCCGTACCACCCGGCATCTAATGGAGCGTTGGAGCGCTGGCATCGATCGTTGAAGGCCGCGTTAATGTGCCATCAGACCAATGGTGATTGGGTTGACGCGTTGCCTACGGTGTTATTAGGCTTACGTAACAGTTTCAAGGAGGATATTGGTGCGTCACCGGCGGAGATGGTGTTTGGCTCAACGATGCGGCTGCCAGGCGAGTGGTTTAGCGACGATGAGACAGTTAGCGACCCTATCGAGTTCCTTAATATTATCCGCCAGCGAATTAGGGAGCTTCGCCCGAGGCCAATTATACATCGGAGTCCTAGGACAACATTTGTGTTCAAGGAATTGAGTACTTGTACTCATGTGTTCCTCAGGGTGGATTCGGTCAAGAGATCGTTGTGTCGACCATACACTGGTCCCCACCGTATAATCAAGCGAATTTCGCCGCATGTGATAACGCTTGATGTCAATGGAAAACATATCAACGTGTCTACCGAGCGAGTGAAGCCTGCATTTTTCGTGGAAGATTCAAACGAGTTAACGAATTCGCAACGGCAGACTACTAGAAGTTTACCGTCAACGAGCAGACGAGTATCATTTTCGACGCCGGATGACATTCGATACTTTCATCGCACCGGTGTTCCGGCGTTAGATGATCATACATACGCGCGAGCATCGATCGAAGATATCGGTTTCAGAGATTGTCGTCGTGATGGACAACATCACTCAGAGGGGAGTATTGTAGGATTCTCTAAGACACCACCAGAGGCGCCACGCTCGATGTGCAATTATTGTGAATTACACAATTAATGTTTAGTAGTGTAAAATGTCAGTTTATGTTTGACCACGAGTTTGCTGAAGCGCAATAAAGAATTAGTTGTTTGGTTTTGGTGTGATCTTAATTGCAGTGTTTTTATTAAGCGATTGTGGCTACGAGAGCCTTACACATGTATTCCAAAATTGTTAAAAAGTTAAGGAGCAGTCTGTGCACAGATCAACAATCAACATGTACCAGCAATTGAAGAAATCTCAACAGGCGTGGTAATGCTGAACCAATTTTGCGGTACCCTGAGGACTGAAGAAACATCTCGCAATCTCAATGGCACATTTTTGATTAAATTTAGCAATACAAGCGTAACAGTGAATGGGAAAACCTTCATCTCCAGGGAGGCATCCACAATTCGTGAATTACCCGCAATATTACAACCATCTCCTGCAAGCAACGCGTATCGAGAACTACTATCACTTGAAATGATGCAAGAACTTCACATAAATAACACGCACGAAATCCAGAATCTGCAGACTGAGAAAGACATGCATACTTTCACTACATATGGGCTTACCACGTTTATTGGAATCCTTTTCATCGTCGTTACAGTCCTGAATTTCCGATACAAAAATTCAGGCAAAAATGAAATCATCATCCAAACTCCAACATCTAAGCCAGAGGAGAAAATAGCAGCAGAATTACCATTTGAGCCACCACCGCCTTCGAACCAACCCTATCGAAGTTCGAAACCCGTGAAATTCAACGACCTCCCCTATTTCTAGGCGATCGAGCACTTAAGAGGGGAAGACTTAACACGCGTCAATAACATCCAGATCAAACCAATCGATTTACTTGCATGCACGCGCAGCATAATCGCTGACGATGCGTCCGCGATACTTTTGTAACAATTAACTGATCGTGCAATCAACAACACAGGTAGTCGACGCAGCATTTCCTAGGCCAATCGATTTACCTGCATGCACGCGCAGCATAATCGCTGACGATGCGTCCGCGATACTTTTGTAACAATCAACTGATCGTGCAATCAACAACACAGTTAGTCGACGCAGCATTTCCTAGACTAAGCAAAAATTATTGTTAAGTATCAATTAAGTTTTCAGTTTTGTATTCGAACTAAAAGAATAAAAATCGGGTTCTCAGCCCTGAAATTGATAATTTTTTTAGTAACAAAACTCTTTGTTTTATTAACTTATACAAGGAGAACTTTGAACTCTCAGCTTTATAGCTCTATAAAAAGAACTTTTTGGAAAGCCTGACATTGTATTCTGGCATTCCCGTCATCTGCGGGGAACGCGTATTGAAGCTTGAACCGGTAGCAATACCTCTGCATGACCCGGAATGTGCAGATAATACTTTCTGAGTGATTGCGACGCGCATTGGAAATTCCATCAGCATATTCTCGCATTATGCTTCAAATACATATTGGCCCAAGCTAAACCATCTCGGGTTGGGCCACCACAGACCAATTCGAGGACAGATGCTACTGTCCACACCATGGCCGGAGCTGGTGAGCTTCAGTTGTCTATTGTCAGTCTGTCAAATCCGTTTGGTTGGTGCATGTTGGTGCCCACTCAGATCGGAATGCAGGCCAATATCGACCAATCGTAGCCATCTCACACCAAGGGGGTGTACACATATTGGCCATAGGCTCTGTTGGTTTGGCTTGGGCCAATATTTATTTTCTACATTACACGTTATTAGGAGGAATTTGTGCTGCTTGGACCGGCGACCAAGCTTGCCCCTGTACGCCTGTTCACGAATAGTATCCTCTACACTTTATTTACCTGTGATGATTTGAAACGCTCTGATATGTTCATCTTTTCGCTTTATATAGCAAACATTACTCATGTCGATGTATGCTCAAAAGTTCTTTTCCCCTTATTTTTGCGAGAAATGTTCATAATTAAATGATGGGCTTTTTGGAAAACAGCTTTCAAACATTACATCTGCATTGCTGACAATGTTTGCTTTATGCATGCTGCTAGAACGCATTACAACAATTTCCGTTAACGTGAGGCAGATATGATAAATTTTTGGCTTCGGCAAAGGGCTGCCAGCAAGAGGTGTTTTTGTTATTTTCGTACCAACAAATGCTTACATGAAGTATTTACATCGCAAACTTTAGCAATGAAAATAAGTAAACAATGTTTAAATTTTCTAAAGTCTGGACATTTTTCGGATGGCAACCCCTAGCACCTTCCTGTCGCTGTATCTTTCGATGAAGTCATCGAAATTAAGGCCAATGACAGCGAAGCGTTTCCCGAGAGGAAAACCGAGTCGGTTTAGTCGTGCATTCATTTAGCATTGTGATGACACACACCGCGGTGTGGACCGCCTCTTGGTTTCGGATCCGAGTCGGTAAACGAGAAAAATGACCCATCGACTTGGTTCTTCGAGCGTTTTTCGATTTGTTCATTGCTGCGTAGTCCGATCGGTGGAATTGCCAAGTGTGTCATTGGCCTTAAACTGGGGATTGAACTGCATGGTAGAGAATTCTACTACAATCGGCTCTCATACCATCGGATTGGCGATTTTCAGTTCAAAAACGAGCTCACAGCGCTAACAATTAAACTAACAATAGGACTAACTCAACACTAAATCCATTAATTAAAAATTACCGCGGCAATTAGTAATCTTTTGCGGATACCGTACTACGCGCGATCGTTGACAACCTAGTTTGACAACATGGATTCTCTTAGATTTTTATGCATCTTTTTATGCATTTTATGCATCAATTAGTTTTTGTTGTTGGGAGTCAAAAATATCTTTGAATGATTTTTTTCCAAAACTAAGATGAATACATGCTTGAGGCTGCAAGTGAAAAAATATTACGAGAATATAATTATGAAATATAATTTTAATGGAGAGTGTGGAAGGAGGTGCATAAAAAAATGTGTTATATGAAAATAATCATAACGTGTCTACTTGTATTTATTTGCGTCTCTATGACCTCAAGCAATACGATGGGCTTTCAAGTTAGAGCTTTAATTCCCCCGAAGCTAGTCACAAGCCCGGGTTTGAAGGAAGATAGGGGTGTGAGACGAAAGCACTATTGCAAATCGTTCTTTTATGATACTTAAACATTGAACTGAACAACAGAAGAACATTGAACAGAAGAATAATGATATCGGCCTGCTTCACATTCGACGTCATTAGAGGAGCTATTAATGTAGAATTCCTGAATAGTAAAATTTCGATAAATATCCCTGTGAGGAACACCAGGTCCAATCGTTTCCTAAAAGAATATTCACATTCGACGACATATGCAGCAAATGAGCCTATAAATAGATGCTGCAGAATATTCAACAGCATAAGTCACTTATATTCCCCTACGATTTCCAAATCATCCTTCAAATCCTTTCTTTTGCATGCCATCCATACTCCTAAACCTTAAGCCATAGCTTATATGTCAATGTTTTTATTTATTGATTGTTATTTATTAATCTTTTTGTTACTTTTTTCATTTGTTTGTTACTTATTTAACTTGTTTGCTTTTACTTTTTACTTCATTTTACTTTTCCATTTTATTTTTATTTTGTTATTTTATATTAGATTTTGTACCTTGTTTGGTGAATTAATAAAATAAATAAAATTAAATTTACAGATGGATGTTTATCAAATTCCATGTGTGGCTATTGCATGCTGAGTGATTGTGACGCTCATTGGAAATTCCAATAGCGCATTCTCTTTGCTACTAGGGGGAATTGGTACTGTTGTTTTTCATACATTTTACTTACCCGTGATGATTTGAAATGCTCCGAAATTTTCATCTTTCCGCTTTATATAGCACACTAGCCATAGCCGATGTATGCTCGCAAGTTCTTTCCCCCTTATTTCTGCGAGTGATGTTCATTGGCCAGTCATGGACTCTTAGAAAACCCCTTGCAAGCACATTACATTTTCATTACCAAGAATTTTTTCTTCATATATTCCGTCCGGAATGCATTACAGCGATTCCCGTTGGGCGGCTCGAGCTCTATTGCATGCATAGTCGGAGAGAATATGCGCTCAGCACACTGACACTACAAAGAGTGTTTACTAGTGATCATATTATAATTAAGTGGCTCGTGGTGAAAGCTAGGATCAATGCAATATTATTATGTTACATACTGTTTAGGCTAAATTTAAAGTTTTGTTACCATTATGGTTTACTCTTATTCTAATAGAATACATTATTTGTGAATTTCAAATATTCAGTTATCTATCCCCAGTAGGTGTTCCGACTTTTAGAAACATAAAATTCTGGCTTGAATGGAGGGCTGAGCATATATTGTTCAGGAGAGTAATCACTAAAAATATCAAAGGGAGAGAGGTAGTAAGAGTTTCCTCGATGCTGTGGAGCACTAAATAAGTTTCTAACGGATTCTAGTAGGTGTGAGTGAAGTTTCTCGATACGTCTCCGGCTCGATTAAAAAAGATAGTGAAGGATTGGTGTCACGTTCGATTCTTTGTAGAGGATTTTAGATCGAAAATGTTTTTTATTCGGGCGGCGATATTTTGAAAGATAAAATTTGTATTTCTTCCGCCGCTGTTGGGGATATCGTTATCCAGGTAGTGAAATTGTATGCTATTATGGGCCGGATTAAAGTTTTGTACATAAAAATCTTTGTACTTTTTTGAACAGATTTAGAGGAAAGAAGCGGAGCGAGCATTGAGGTGGCTGCTTTAGTCTTTTTCAGCGTTATTCTCGCGTGCGGGTTTGCTTTTAGTCGGTGGTGGAAGCTGACTCCAAGATATTTTAGATTCTCTTTTAGATGAATAGATTCACTTCCAATGTTTACCGAAAGGGATCTGCTCTTGCTTACTGCGCGCCGGTGTCCTTTTTCGCTTGCGTTGTGAAAGCAGATAAGTGCCGATTTTGATGCGTTTGGTGTGAGTCCACAGTCCTGCATGAATGCGTCAATAGTGCTGACCACTCTTTGAACTCTTTCTTTTGCAAAAGAGAGGATGACACGAACACTGTACGTGACAGGCCGATAGCTGTCTATTCTGCCAGTTGAATACAGACGACTCTGAAGGCTTGAATGGTAGAGTTAGAAGTAGTTTGATTTGAAAATGTTAGAAAGTTGGGGTAACCTAGACTTGATGCCCCACACTGTGATTAGACCATTTTACCAGTAGGTGTCACTGCGGTACGTTCAGTGAAATTTACAACACCTCTAGAGCGCTCAAACTTTGCGATTTGTTAGGGAACAGTGCAGTTAAAACTTGATGTCGGCTTTACGGAATAATTAGGTTTTTGAGGTTCGGTGTATTGTGGAATCTTTCGATATCTGTATTTAAAGTATCGAGTTGTGGCCATGAACATTATTAATTTGTTCATTGTCGAAAAAATTTTTTGAGCTAGTAGAAGAAAATTCTCCAAAGAAAATCACTTTCTTAGATTTTCCTACTGTATCTATGTATTGAATAATTATGTGAATATCCAACCAAATTCATAATTTTAATTTAAAAGCTTTCGCACATTAAGAAAATTTATCGATGAGAATTAAGTACGGAATCGTTTTGGATTTAAACCAGATGTCGTTATATATTAATTCATGAGGTCCTGATGAAGCATCTATTTTTTAAAAGACTTTTTTTTTGAAGCGAAATCCATTAATGTTTGAGAATAATTAACCCTCCAAGTTTACACCGATATACTGATCTCATAGACGTGTTGGCGTGTTCGAACGCGGCTTTTTGATAGGAGTCGAATTTTACTATTTCAAAATAAAGAAAGGATGGTCGGCGGTCAATGGCGTTAGCAAAAGACAATTCATAGGGGCTAATAACTTAATAATAATAAAATGTATATATACATATATATCTATATATATATATATATATATATATATATATATATATATATATATATATATATATATATATATATATATATATATATATATATATATATATATATATATATATATATATATATATATATATATATATATATATATATATAAATAAAACAAAGTCGGTTTAGATTTTTATGGTCTTGATTTATTAAATTTTTCTCCGGCCCGAATAGCAGAATAACTATTAAAACATCGGAAAAATTCCTAAAAAAAAATTATTTTCTTAAACATTTTGTATGAGAAAAGAAATCTAAATCCGTATACAACGCCATTGAGTTTGTTGTGCAGACGTGCGCCGCGATTTTCCAGTGTTTTTTTTCAATTCCGCGAGCCAGAATATCCAATCTGTCACCACGAAGTCATAATGAAATTAGACTTCGGAATATAGCGAATCAATCTACTTCACATGAATAAGAAATCGTACGAGAAAAGGGAAAGGGGACCCAGGAAAGGCAACTCGTAAACAAACACTGCATAAGCATCCAAATAATGCATGGAAGCATTACAGATCCAGATCCAGACCCAGTTCTATTCTTTTCAACATTGGCTGTCCTAGGCTGGCTAGGTATATAAATTAACAAACGCGAGTTTGTTCGAATGAAAAAAATTTATTTCTCAGGCAAAGCCTGGCTATTACAAAGTACAATTAATAACTGAAATTTTCTTGTAATACATATTTCTTATATTAGCTCCAAAATGCTGACGGCATGTCTATCATTTTCGTGAGAACGTTGAATATCGTCAGCGAAATGGTTTTCCCATGTTGCACCGCTTTCCGGTGTTATGTTGCAGTTTACCTGGGAATTTGTTCGTTAACTCCTCCCCGCTCAGATACAATTGTCCGCAATTGTTTTTTTAAAAATATGGTAGGTCATTGATCCTTGTTGGATTTCTCTTCGGGTTGGTTGATATGGATGATGAGGATACTAGTGATATGGTGCCCTGCTTCATCGGTTCTGCTGGCTTAGTTTCTGGAATGGGCGAATTTATGATTATTTTCGAATTACCTTTTCTGGGGCAAAATCTCCAGAAAAGAGCTGCTGTGGTTAGGACTGCTAGTATTGAGATTAGTCCATATGAGGTAAGTTGATGGACCATGTTGTTTTTTTTAAGCAGCTCGAATTTCTCGGTGTTGTTGATGTGGAGTTCTTGCATCATTTCCAATGAAAGAAGTTTCCGGTAGGCTTCACCTTCTAATGTTGGTTGGAGTATTGCCGGAAGTGCTTGAATACTTGACACCTCTCGAGAAACGTATGGTCGCCCATTTATTCCAATGGTGATATTATGGAACTTAATCAGGTAGGTCCCAATTAGCTCGTGCGTGATGTTTTCAGCTTCAACGATTCCGGAAAAGTCGTTAAGGAGTATGATGCCGGTCGAGATCTCGTCGATTGTAGGGATATGATGTCCCGATGTTTTATTGCAGGTAGCGTTTGAACCTTTGAGCAACCTTGGTAAGCAACCTAGACTACTTATATCAATAACATCATTTTCTTTGCAAATCAAAATTTGATTAAATTCTTTACAATTTTTAGTTGTTGCAAAAATTTTGTCCTCTCCTTCCAAAATTCTATTGAATACAATATCATTAACCAGATTTCTTTTCTTAATTGGTTTTATTAAAAGTGTGTTAAATGTTTCCTTCCTAGTCATTGGAATATTTATTATATATAAAATTGTGGACTGATTTGAAATAATCTTGATTTCTGCGAAATCTAAGATCGATGGAAGATCTCGATGGAAGAGAATGGCAATTTTTCTTTATGCAATGCTTCTATGGCTAATTTAATTTCTGTTTTGGATAAAATTAATGAATTTATAATTCCAGCTTTGGCCCAATGTAAGGCAAAATTTATATTTCTCAATTCTTCTTTCATAAGTTTGATTTTAGCTTGAATTTCTAAAACAATGTTGGTGCTACTCTTAGTGTCTTCCTTTAGCAGCTTTTGAATTTCATTAGTAATTTTGGTAAGATTATTAATTCGATCATTGTACAACTGGTTAATAACAACTTGCCTATTGTGGCTTCCCAAAACATTGTTAATTTTTTCTTTAATAGTAATAAAGTCCTCGTGATCCGGATTCCCGGCGAGCCACTTCCAGGCTGTTCCTATGAAGTTTAGTGATCTCTTTGTCCTATGAGGAACTAGGTTTTCAACAAATGTTTCGATTTGTTCCATTTCATGAGCTAGGTAGCGAGACAGTGGATGGTGCTGAACTATGGGCAGATTAAGGATGTCATGCATGCTGGTTATGAATTTCTCGTACTGGTTAACGTCTATCGTATGGATGATTTTGAAATTTCCGTCACGTATTTTGGCCAGTCCTACGTTAAAGGATACTATTTGTGAATTTGTGTAGTCTAGTATTTGTATTGTGCCGTTGGTCAAGCAGATGAGACATCTGGAAAGAAATCAATTCCGAATTTTATCTTTATGGACACATTTTATCTTTTGATTGTCTTGCTCTTTCAAAGTCTTCTGGGTTCATTCTGGGTGATCGTCCTAAGTAAAGTTCAACAGGTTTTTTTCCCGTAGTCGAATGAATGGTAAAGTTGTATTCGTTGACTGCACGCTCTAAAAGTTCTTCAAAAGATCGGGATGTTGATTCTTGTTTCAGGCAGCGCATGATGCCTGTGAGAGTGGAATGGAAGCGCTCAACCTGTCCGTTCGCTTCGCTTTTGTAGGGGGGTGTCTTGTAAACTTTGATTTGTAGTTCATCTTCCATCATAGACATAATAGAAGCTGACCTGAGAGCGCCTTCGTTATCGACAACCACATGTTCTGGTACACAAAAGAAGAAAAGAATGTCTTGGAGCGGTCTCCTAATGTCCGCGAGTGAGCGTGATGGGATAATCTTTGCCATGGCAAACTTAGTGAATTTGTCTATGGCTGTGAGGACAAGATGTTTCTCAGTTGAGAAAATGTCTATGTGAACGATGTGGCCAGGATAATTAGGGATAGGTGTTTTTTCCAGGAGGGGCTTATTGGGATGCCGGTCGTACTTGTTCTCCTTACATATGGTGCAGAGTTTGACCAGTCTCCTTATTTTGGCACTCATTTTTGGGAAATAAAAGTTTTCTATTATTTGGAGTCTATTTTCTTCTGCATTCCGGTGAGCTCTTTTGTGGATTCGGAGGATTCTTTCCTCTTGCTCGGCTTCGTAGGGAATATCTTCGACAATCTTTTGAGTATATCGGATTTTATAGTCGCTAAAGTGGTTTGGGTATATCTGTTGTATGAGACCCATGGTTGATTCGTCTGTTTGTAAACCGTTAATTATGTTGGGGTTGAGGTAGCGTTTAAAAATGTTAATAATGTCCTGTTCTGAATATTGTCTTTGTATCAGTATATGTCTTGTGTAGTTCTCGAAAGGGTGTGTAATTTGGTAGCTGTGTTCTTCACCTAGTTTGAGGATAATTTGATTTTTAAACACGTTGATGGGGGACTCTACGCAAGGTATTAAATTTTGGGATGAACTCTCGTCGCTATGTTGAGTGGGGGTCATGGAATTAATTTGTGTTTCTCGGGGTGGTCTCGAAAGGGAATCGGCTACAATGTTTGCTTTACCCGGTTTATATTTTAATTCATAATTATATTCCTCAAGTATTGCTTTCCAGCGTTTCATTTTACTATTTGTGTTTTTTGAACTGAGAGCATATGTAAGGGGTTGATGGTCTGTGAAGATCTTTACTTTACTGGATCCATATAGATAATTTCGAAGACTGTTTAGAGACCATATTATCGCCAACATCTCCTTTTCGTTCGTCGCGTAGTTCTCTTCGGATTTCCCTAGAGTCCTCGACAAATACGAAATCGGTTTGTTATCTTGGGATAATACTGCTCCTATGGCATAATCAGAAGCGTCGGTGGTAAGTTCAAAGGGTTTTTTGAAATCTGGGTGTATTAATAGAACGTCTTGTGAAATAAGAACACTTTTGACCTTTTTGAAGGCGTCTAGTGCGTCTTTGTCAAGTGTTATTGGTTTATTTTTTGAGATATGTTTGGACGTTCGTCCATCTTCCCCTCTCAAGAGGGCTGTCAGGGGCTTGGCGATCTTAGCATAATCTTGTATGAATCGCCTGTAATATCCTGACAGTCCGAGGAATGATCTGAGATCCTTCAATGTTCTGGGAGGTGGAAAGTTTGCGATTGCTTCCACTTTCTTAGGGTTTGTTCGTATTCCCTCTATACATACGATAAACCCAAGGAATTCGACTTCTCTCTTCAAAAATTCACTCTTGTCTAGGTTGATTTTCATGTTCGCCCTTTGTAGTGTTTTAAATATGGCCTTTAGATTGTCAAAATGCTCTTTTTCATCTTTTCCGAAAACTATTATGTCGTCAATGTAGACACGACAGCGTTTACCTATGTGTTCCTTTAGAATATCGTCTAGGGTTCTCTGAAAGATGGCTGGGCCGTTCTTTAAGCCGAACGGTAGGCGAAGGAACTCATATTTACCGTTGTTTATGGCAAATGCGGTTTTTTCTACGTCAGATTCTCTTAAGAGAATTTGGTGAAATCCGCTTTTTAAATCGAGAATTGAAAAGAATTGATTTTCGCCTAAATTTGAGAGTACTTCGTTGATGTCTGGTATAGGATATGCGTCTGTAATTGTGATGAAGTTCAGTTTCCTATAGTCAACGACCATTCGGAATTTCTTTTCTCCAGATGCATCCTGTTTTTTGGGTACAATCCAGACGGGGGCGTTATATGGGGACTTGGATGGTCTAATAATGTTGTCCCTTAATAGTTTTTGGATTTCTTTTTCAACCTCATCTTTGAGGGCCATGGGGTAAGGGTAAGATTTAGCATAGACAGGGTCATTTGAGGTAGTACGGATTTCTCCTCTGACGGAGGTGGTGTATGTTAATTTTTCGTCTGGGTCCGATAATAAGGGTTTGTATTTTGATAAGATTAGCTTCAGACGGACTTCTTGTTCCTTATTCATGTGAGAGATTCTTAAATTTAGATGGTTAATAGACTCGGATATGTATTGTTTCAATGGAATAGAAATTTGAGGTTTGATTGACATTATGTTAGAGCTTGCGTGAATTACTGCTTGGAGCTCTCTTAGGGTATCATTTCCAATTAATCCTGCGAAGATTTTGAGGGAAGGTAGTAGATTAAATTTTAATTTTCTTGTATTTGGTCCAAATATGTTGATGAAAGAATGGTGAGTTATATTTATTGGTCCACCCGCTGTGTTCGTGAAAAAGGGTTTTTCATTTGGGATGGGGTTACGCACATAAAATGGTTGAATATAGTTGTTATTTGACCCTGTATCGATTAAAAATTTAAGTTTTTCTCCGCTCTGCGCAGCGTATTCAATATACGGCAGGGAAGAGCCCTTTAATCTAAAAAATGGATACCACCCTGTTGATCAGTGTTGTCATTGTTGTAGTTAGTCGTCTCGTTTGGAACGTCTTCGTCAGGTTCAACATTTGTAGTGTAATTACTATGTTCGTAGTATGAGTTCTCATTTGTTTCGTCTAAGTTTGGAGAAAATGGCACAGTTTCTTCTAAAGATAAGTACTCGAGTAAATCAGCTTGATCTGACTCCCGTTTTTCTCGAGATAATGAGTCTGGTTCAATATTGTAGTTATGGGTGTAGTAAGTGCGCTGTTGCTTGTTTCCAAATTGACCTTGTTCGGGTGCTACCCTTTTAATGGGGAATGACCGATGTTGGGGTCTATTTTGGTAATTTACAGCATGAGTCCTTATGGATTGATCTACTTCCATAGGCTCGTATCTCCGTGGTTTAGGAGGCAGTGGTTTGATATTGGGGACAGGATACTGTACTTGCCTATGGAATTGTGGAGCTGGAGGAACGCGAGGGTTATGGAAGAGTTCTGGCTTGAAATCTTGCCTTGGGATATACGCATGCTGTAATTGTTGTCTGAAATTATTTTTAGGAGGAATTGGAGGAGGTGTGTTTTGAGGTTGTTTTCTGTGGGTAACATGCGTGTTGTTTGCATGTTGTGCTCTGTAATCAACGTTTTGTAATTTAAGGCACAAATGTAGAGCTTGTGGTAGGTCAGCTGGTTCACGGATACTCAGCAACCGTGGTAAATCTCCTCTTAGGCCGCGCACAAACGTATCGAGTGCTTTATCCCTGTAACATTGGGTCATATTAGTTAATGACTCCTGTCCCATGTCCATTGATGACAGTTTATTTAATATCAGCGACAAATGGTGGTAGACCGTCTGATAGAATTCATGGATGCTTACGTTGCCTTGAACAAGAGTAGTCATCTGGTACTCAAGCGTACCAAGATCTCTCTTGTCGGCATAGTGAAGTGTTAGGCACTTCGAAATTTTGTTCCAATTAAGGGGGGTGTTGTAGGATTCCAAAGCTATATCAGCTTGGCCTACTATTTTGTTGCGGATCACTGAAAGGATACCATAATACTTCGGTGTTCCTTTCAGGTGATCGTAGATCTTCAAGATCCTCTCAACACTTTTCCTCCATGAGGAATATTCGCTGGGGTCACCTGAAAAAGTCCTCAAACTCTTGACGACATCAGGAATCTTATCCATGTCAGATAGATTTGCGTCGACTGTCCCAACTATTGGAACATCGCTGTCATCATTCACATCAGACGCAGGGTTCATGATGGAATGAAAAATCTCTCTACCCTGAGTGTTGAGGGCTTGTGAGACTATTCTCGTTATAAGTTGAACGAGGTCAACATTGTTGCTACTCTGAACGTTTGGGGGATTGTTTTGAGGGAGATTACGAGGCGGATTATTCTGGGCCTCCGTCTCGTTTAAATTTAGACGCGGAGGGTGAATGAGATTCGATTGATTTGGCATCGCGATATGAAGGGGTTTTCCAGACAGTAATAACCTAACCGATTTCAGAGAAAGTTCACTTCAATAACCACACAAGGACAATAAGATCACTTTCGATAACACGACTATTTTCCTGAAAAATGGTTACTTCGCAAAAAAAAGTTATACTTTGGGAAGACACAATGCATTAATTATTTCCTTTATAAGGGTTTTTTTCAGAATCTAAATTAATCATTCAAAATCTGCTTCACATAAATTTGATTTTTCACGAAGTTATATATAAAGCTTGAAAAATTTTTTGTGCAATACGCAAATTCAGATAAAGTCACTTATTTAATTTCTTTTGATAACTTTTTCTTTCTGTAATCAATTTTTATTTTCCTTCTTCAAGTCAGATTGATATTTTTGCTATCTCACAAGTTAATTCTTATTCAAATTGAATCAATACCTTTAATTCTTAACTTTTTCCTTTTGTTTCACTTTTTTCTTTTTTAAATTAAATCAATATATATTTTTTTCTATTCTTCACTTATTTTCTTTTTCTTTTCAAATAATTTCACTTTGTTACTTATGTTACGAACTAAAATGATTGAAAACTTTGACTTACAATGTTGCTACCAAGGTTCTCATGATTAATTGATAAAAAATTCCTTTGCTCCTTGATGGATCGATCGTCGACTGAGAGGGCGGCTGTAAGTTTCCCTACTCCTTTTTGCTACTCCTGTAGCTACTACGGGGCCTCGTTCCACTCCACAGGTACCACACACACTTCGCGACTTTGCGCGCGTAAAGAAAAATCACTTCCGCGGTTATTCTCAAACTCGACTGTTTGGTACGCACTTGCGTAACCCACGTACTTTTTAACACGATTTTTCTGTTGCGGTACCGCGACGATCGTCCCTGCTCGGGCGCCAATTAACAAACGCGAGTTTGTTCGAATGAAAAAAATTTATTTCTCAGGCAAAGCCTGGCTATTACAAAGTACAATTAATAACTGAAATTTTCTTGTAATACATATTTCTTATATTAGCTCCAAAATGCTGACGGCATGTCTATCATTTTCGTGAGAACGTTGAATATCGTCAGCGAAATGGTTTTCCCATGTTGCACCGCTTTCCGGTGTTATGTTGCAGTTTACCTGGGAATTTGTTCGTTAACTTATATAACTTAACACGCGACAATAACATCCAGGTCAAACCAATCGATTTACTTGCTTGCACGCGCAGCATAATTGCTGACGATGCGTCCACGATACTTTTGTAACAATTAACTGATCGTGCAATCAACAACACAGGTAGTCGACGCAGCATTTTCTAGGCCAATCGATTTACCTGCATGCACGCGCAGCATAATCGCTGACGATGCGTCCGCGATACTTTTGTAACAATCAACTGATCGTGCAATCAACAACACAGGTAGTTGACGCAGCATTTCCTAGGCTAAGCAAAAATTATTGTTACAGATTAAGTATCAATTAAGTTTTCAGTTTTGTATTCGAACTAAAAGAATAAAGATCGGGTTCTCAGCCCTGAAATTGATAATTTTTTTAGTAACAAAACTCTTTGTTTTATTAACTGGCGCCCAACGTGGGGCTGCTCTTGTGACATCGGTGAAACGGGAAGTCGTAAGTAAAAGTGCGGAAAGTAACATTCGACAACAGCCAAGTCACTTGTGAATCCGTTTTTAATCGTTCCGTCCGTGAATATCCTGCGACAAGGAGGAAACAGCGATAAAGTTACGACGAGTGGATAGCCATAACACTAGCCCGCGGTGTAGTGCAAAGGAAAGAGGTCCCCTAGTAGTTCCAGTGAACAAAAAGGAGTTGGTAGAACCAACAGCCACCTTGCCCACGTAGAAGCAGCCTCATACCCACGGTATCCTGCATTTCAACGCCATGAAAGCAGTAGTAATATATCTTATGTAAGTCAAAAATTGTAACTATATCTTGTAATTATTTGATTATTCCCACTAAAATAAAATAGTTAAAAATTAAAAGACTTTGCTGCAGTTATATTAACGAATATCAAATTAAATATTTGAATGCAGAATTAAAACCTGCAACTTATTAGTGATCAACCCTTGATTATTGAATTATTACGTTTACTATTAATATTAAATCAAGCATATGAATGCGCAATTAAAATTTGTAACTCATTGATCAGTTATTGACTATTGAGCTATTAAAGTGGAATTGGACAAATAAATAATTATCGATCATTGAATTACAAATTTATACAAATACAAATTTATTTTTATACTTGAGCAAGCGTTTTTAGTGAAAATTTGTTGTTGTTGTTCAGCGTAATTATACGTAGTGGATAAGTGATCAAAAATCAGTGAATACTCTTTTTTTGTCTTTTCGTTGGAAACGGTACGGAATTTTGCGCTTTACGTATCTGGTGAAGATACATTTTATTCAAAACACAACTATATTCGGTTTCAAGTTTTTGAAATAATTTTGGTGCGATAATGTTGAATTCTAACAATTTAGTACGACCAGCTCGATTAACAGCATCAGGTGATAATGCTGCAATCCTCGGTGGAGCTGCTGTAACCGCCTCACCGATTGCTAATGTTTCAAGTCCCGACAATAATTTAGTGGACTTGATCACTCGGGTTGTTTCAGAAGCATTGCAAATTCAAGGTAGAGAACTTTTCAACTCCTTGATGAATCCTGCATCTGATGCTAGGAATGACGCTGATGTGCCAATAAATATAGGTGGAGGCAATAACCTATCTGATATGGATAAGATCCCAGATGTGGTTAAAAGCCTCAGAGAATTCTCTGGGCAGCCCGGAGAATTCAGTTCGTGGAAAAAGAGCGTTGATCGAATCCTCGCTATCTACGAACACCTGAGAGGCACTCCAAAGTATTACGGTATACTTTCCGTAATCAGAAATAAGATTGTCGGCCACGCAGACATAGCGCTGGAGTCTTACAATACTCCGCTCAATTGGGAAAGAATCTCGAAGTGTCTGACGCTCCATTACGCTGCCAAGACAGATCTTGGTACTTTAGAGTACCAGATGACAACCCTGGTGCAAGGTTCGAGCACAATTCCTGAATTCTATCAAAGTGTGTACCACCATCTTTCATTAATACTCAATAAGTTAGGTTCTATGGAGTTAACCCGAGACTCACTTAACGTGATGACACAGACCTACAGGGACAAAGCTCTGGACACCTTTGTCAGAGGCTTAAGAGGCGACTTGCCTCGACTATTAAGCATGCGTGAGCCAGCCGATTTGCCTCAGGCACTCCACCTTTGCCTCAAATTGCAGAACGTAGATTACCACGCACAGCATGCCAATAACTCGCAACTTTCGTCTCATAGACCCCAATATCGGAATCCACCTCCAGTTCCAACTCGAAGAACACTTCCTCTTCCTTCTAAGCCTTCACCTGTTCCTGCTCCTAGACAAAGATTCTTTCCTGAGCTATTTCATAGTCCAAGGGCTCTGCAAGTGCCACAGTTTAACAGGCAAATAAATTACCAACAGCAGAATCAGCCTCAGAATCCTCCCCCAAGACCTCGAGGACCAGAGCCTATGGACGTCGATCAGTCCGTACGAACGCATGCGGCAAACTACGCGAATAGGCCGCGGCTCAACATGAGATTCAAAAGCGTCCTCAAATCCAGGGGGCTTACGTACCGAACAAAATGCAGCGGGTATTCTATACCGAGTGTAATAAAGATGAGGAGCAGTCTATCGAACAGTACCAAGAACATATATCACAGGCGGACCAGGAATATGAGCAGACCGTGAATAAGGATAGCCCCGAACCTGACCAACTCAACATCGACCAAGCCAATTCTGAAGAAGTCGAAGACATTTATTTTTTAGGATAAGACGCTCCTCGCTTCCTTATTTTGAGTACGTGACGAGGAGCGGAGTGATATTTAAATTTTTAGTGGATACCGGCTCTAGTAAAAATTATATTCAGCCCCGGCATATCAGGAATCCACTTCTTTACGAAAAAATTTTCTTTGTTAGCTCCGTTGGGGGAAGCGTCGAAATAACACATCACGCACTCATTCCTATATTTGGCCCTAGCACGGGTAAGCTAAAATTCTTTATCTTACCTTCCCTTGTATCATTTGATGGCATAATAGGGAATGACACCCTCAAACAGCTGAATGCTATCATCCATACAAATGGAAGCTATATGACCATACACCCGAATATACGAATCCCTCTCAAATAACATCTATCGGAAACAGTTAACAATATTAACATAAGAACTAGCCACCTAAGTCAAGAACTATCATCTAAACTTAAAAATATAATTCATAGCTATCCTAATCTATTTTCCGAACCTGACGAAAAACTGACTTTCACTACAACGGTTAAAGGGGAGATTTGAACTACCAGTCATGACCCGGTTTATTCTAAATCATATCCATATCCTATGGCATTAAAGGGAGAAGTTGAGAAGCAAATCAACAAGCTTCTCGAAGACGAGATCATTAGACCATCCAAATCACCATACAATTCTCCGGTATGGATCGACCCGAAGAAACAAGATGCTTCTGGTGAGAGAAAATACCGAATGGTGATCGATTATCGTAAGCTTAACTCGGTTACGGTTCCAGATAGGTATCCTATCCCGGAAATTAATGAAGTCCTTGCTAACCTTGGCAAGAGTAGCCTCTTCTCCGTTATAGACCTTAAAAGCGGATTTCATCAGATTCCTCTCAGGGAGTTTGATATTAAAAAGACAGCCTTCTCAGTAAACAACGGGAAATTCGAGTTCACTCGACTCCCATTCGGGCTCAAAAATGCTCCTTCAATATTAATCAGAGGGCATTAGATGACATTCTTAGAGAATAATCAGAGAGCATTAGATGACATTCTTAGAGAATACATAGGAAAATGTTGTTATGTATACATCGACGACATTATCATTTTTGGAAGGAATGAGACAGAACATCTCTCAAATCTAGACAAAATATTTAAGACCCTGGAAACTGCCAACATGAAAATTCAGTTGGACAAGTGTGAGTTCCTCCAAACAGAAGTCGAATTTCTAGGCTACGTCATCAGCAAAGAAGGTATCAAAACCAACCCGAAGAAAGTACAGGCCATCATGGATCTACCTCCTTCAAAAACTCTCAAAAGTCGTCGTTCATTCTTGGGGATGTCAGGCTATTATCGACGCTTCATTCAAGACTACGCTCGAATAGCCAAACCACTGACATCCCTTCTAGGAGGGGAAGATGGACATGTGTCCAAAAACCTCTCGAAGAATAAAACCATTCATTTGAACGCAGAGGCAATGATGGCATTTGAAAAATTGGAAGATTCACTCGTCTCTAAAGAAGTAACTTTGGTGCACCCAAATTTCGAGAAGGAGTTTGAATTAACCACCGATGCATCCGACTATGCAATTGGTGCAGTTCTCTCTCAGGACAATAGACCCATCGCATTTCTCTCAAGAACCTTAAGAAAAGAGGAGGAGAACTACGCAACCAATGAGAAAGAGATGCTTGCCATAAAGTGGGCATTGGAATCCCTTAGAAGTTTTCTCTATGGTTCACGTAAGGTCGTAATCTACACCGACCATCAGCCTTTGACTTAGCAATAAAAATACCAACTCCAAACTAAAAAGCTGGAAATCCATCTTAGAAGAATATAACTATGAGCTTAGGTACAAGCCAGGTAAGGCCAATGTAGTTGCAGACTCGCTCTCAAGACCGCCTCAACTCACCCAGGCTAACTCTTTGACTCCCACAGAGCATAGTTATGATAGCTCATCACATAACCTTATTGTCACTGTCGAAAATCCTATTAACTCCTTTCGAAATCAACTGCTTCTGAAGACCGGAAACGAAGATAGCTACCAAATTGTGACACCTTTTGAAAGCTATGCACGACACATCATAATCAAACCGCACTATTCAGAAATGGATCTCATCGGCATCCTTAGAAGATATCTTAACCCCAACAAAGTGAATGGGATCTGTACCAGCGAAGATATCATGGGTAAAATTCAGACGGTGTAGCCACACCACTTTAGGGACTATCGTGTACGGTTTGCCCGGAAATTTGTTGAGGATGTCCCAAGTGACGCTGAGCAGGACGAAAGGATTCTCCAGGTACATCGGAGAGCCCATCGTAACGCAGAGGAAAACAGGTTGCAACTCCTAGAAAAGTTCTATTTTCCAAGAATGTCCGCAAAAATTAAATACATCATTAAGCGTTGCACAATATGTAAGGAAGTTAAGTATGAGAGGCACCCCAACAAACCACTTTTAAGCCCGACTCCCATTCCAGCCTACCCAGGGCACACTATACATATAGATCTCTTTTCGACCGAGAAATATCGCGTTTTGACGGCTGTGGACAAGTTCACCAAGTTTGCTCAAGCTAAGGTAATTGCGTCTAAATCCGTCGCGGACATTAAACAACCTCTAGCAGATATATTATTTTTCTTCTGCGTCCCTGAGAATGTCGTAGTTGACAATGAAAGTGCGCTTAAATCAGCATCCTTAACGTCCCTAATGGAAGACGAACTCCAAATTAGGGTTTACAAAACTCCTCCTTACAAGAGTGAAGTTAACGGACAAGTCGAGCGTTGGCACTCAACTCTTGTTGAGATAATGAGGTGCCTGAAGAAGGAGGGGCCCCAAGATCCTTCGAGGATCTACTACAACGAGCCGTCAACGAATATAATTTCACTATTCACTTGATCACCGGGAAAAAACCAGTAGAACTTTTTTTTGGACGTGTTCCTAGAATCAACCCCGACGAGTTCGAAAACGTGCGTCTGGCGAATATAGAGAAACTGAAAAGAAAACAGGAAAAAGACCTCAAACACCACAATAAGGATAGGCAGCCAATAAAAAATTATGATATAGGGCAAGTTATTTATTTCAAACAAAATAAAAGGAAAGGATCCAAACTAACACCAAAATACAAGCAAGAAATAGTCAAAGAAAATAATAACACTACTATTCTCACAGAATCTGGTAAAATAGTGCACAAGAGTAACATCAGAAACTAGCTCCTTATTTCAGATTTACGATCCACATCAGCCAAAGTAGAGTTCAAATTTTGGACTATTCGAGCTCACAAATCGTCACATTTTACACGGGCCTAACGAAGATACAGGACGGAAATTTTAAATTAATACATGTGATTGACATAGACCATTACGAACGCCTCATTTCACAAATTGAACCAGTCGTTAACCTCTCAGCAATTCGGCATCATCCCCTTTCCTTACATTTATCGTACGAGATTCAGCAAATTCAAACCCTAGCCAAAAACTTGAAACCGCGCAGAATTGGAAGATCACTTAACTTTATTGGAACCGCGTGGAAATGGATTGCAGGCAATCCTGACCATGAGGATTTCAAAACGATAAAGGAAATAACCTCGGATGTCCTGGCGAACAACAACAGGCAAGTTGTCATTAACCGATTATACAATGATCGAATCAATAATATCACAAGGGTCACCAATGAGATACAGAATCTGCTTAAGAAAAATAATCAAATAAATATTAACCTGATACTTGATGTACAATTTGGAATAAGAATACTTAAGGAAGAATTGGAAAATATTAATACAGCAATTCACTGGGCTAAATTAGGAATTGTAAATTCTTTGATCCTGTCAAATGCCGAAATAAAAATTGCAACAAACATATTAAATAAAGAAATTTTACCATACTCAACTGTAGAAGAGGCATTAGATTTCTCTGAAGCGAAAATTATAACAAACAGCTCATCAATTCTCTATATCGTTAACATACCTTTGACAACTAGCAAAATTTACCAAACGCTGTTGATAAAACCAGTTAAGAGGAAAAATCTAATTAGTGAAGTTTTGTACAGTAAGATTTTTAAAAATGAAGAAGAAGTTTATGGCATTACGGGAAATTGTAAATCACTTAATAATCTGTCAATATGTAAATCAGTTGATATAATAGATATTGGAAATGATACATGTATTCCAAAATTGTTAAAAAGTTAAGGAGCAGTCTGTGCACAGATCAACAATCAACATGTACCAGCAATGGAAGAAATCTCAACAGGCGTGGTAATGCTGAACCAATTTTGCGGTACCCTGAGGACTGAAGAAACATCTCGCGATCTCAATGGCATATTTTTGATTAAATTTAGCAACACAAACGCAACAGTGAATGGGAAAACCTTCATCTCCAGGGAGGCATCCACAATTCGTGAATTACCCGCAATATTACAACCATCTCCTGCAAGCAACGCGTATCGAGAACTACTATCACTTGAAATGATGCAAGAACTTCACATAAATAACACGCACGAAATCCAGAATCTGCAGACTGAGAAAGACATGCATACTTTCACTACATATGGGCTTACCACGTTTATTGGAATCCTTTTCATGGTCGTAACAGTCCTGAATTTCCGATACAAAAATTCAGGCAAAAATGAAATCATCATCCAAACTCCAACATCTAAGCCAGAGGAGAAAATAGCAGCAGAATTACCATTTGAGCCACCACCGCCTTCGAACCAACCCTATCGAAGTTCGAAACCCGTGAAATTCAACGACCTCCCCTATTTCTAGGCGATCGAGGACAACCGCACTTAAGAAGGGAAGACTTAACACGCGTCAATAACATCCAGGTCAAACCAATCGATTTACTTGCATGCACGCGCAGCATAATCGCTGACGATGCGTCCGCGATACTTTTGTAACAATTAACTGATCGTGCAATCAACAACACAGGTAGTCGACGCAGCATTTCCTAGGCCAATCGATTTACCTGCATGCACGCGCAGCATAATCGCTGACGATGCGTCCGCGATACTTTTGTAACAATCAACTGATCGTGCAATCAACAACACAGTTAGTCGACGCAGCATTTCCTAGGCTAAGCAAAAATTATTGTTAAGTATCAATTAAGTTTTCAGTTTTGTATTCGAACTAAAAGAATAAAGATCGGGTTCTCAGCTCTGAAATTGATAATTTTTTTAGTAACAAAACTCTTTGTTTTATTAACTTATACAAGGAGAACTTTGAACTCTCAGCTTTATAGCTCTATAAAAAGAACTTTTTGGAAAGCCTGACATTGTATTCTGGCATTCCCGTCATCTGCGGGGAACGCGTATTGAAGCTTGAACCGGTAGCAATACCTCTGCATGACCCGGAATGTGCAGATAATACTTTCTGAGTGATTGCGACGCGCATTGGAAATTCCATCAGCATATTCTCGCATTATGCTTCAAATACATATTGGCCCAAGCTAAACCATCTCGGGTTGGGCCACCACAGACCAATTCGAGGACAGATGCTACTGTCCACACCATGGCCGGAGCTGGTGAGCTTCAGTTGTCTATTGTCAGTCTGTCAAATCCGTTTGGTTGGTGCATGTTGGTGCCCACTCAGATCGGAATGCAGGCCAATATCGACCAATCGTAGCCATCTCACACCAAGGGGGTGTACACATATTGGCCATAGGCTCTGTTGGTTTGGCTTGGGCCAATATTTATTTTCTACATTACACGTTATTAGGAGAAATTTGTGCTGCTTGGACCGGCGACCAAGCTTGCCCCTGTACGCCTGTTCACGAATAGTATCCTCTACACTTTATTTACCTGATTTGAAACGCTCTGATATGTTCATCTTTTCGCTTTATATAGCAAACATTACTCATGTCGATGTATGCTCAAAAGTTCTTTTCTTTATTTTTGCGAGAAATGTTCATAATTAAATGATGGGCTTTTTGGAAAACAGCTTTCAAACATTACATCTGCATTGCTGACAATGTTTGCTTTATGCATGCTGCTAGAACGCATTACAACAATTTCCGTTAACGTGAGGCAGATATGATAAATTTTTGGCTTCGGCAAAGGGCTGCCAGCAAGAGGTGTTTTTGTTATTTTCGTACCAATAAATGCTTACATTAAGTATTTACATCGCAAACTTTAGCAATGAAAATATGTAAGTAAACAATGTTTAAATTTTCTAAAGTCTGGACATTTTTCGGATGGTAACCCCTAGCACCTTCCTGTCGCTGTATCTTTCGATGAAGTCATCGAAATTAAGGCCAATGACAGCGAAGCGTTTCCCGAGAGGAAAACCGACTCGGTTTAGTCGTGCATTCATTAAGCATTGTGATGACACACACCGCGGTGTGGACCGCCTCTTGGTTTCGGAACCGAGTCGGTAAACGAGAAAAATGACCCATCGACTTGGTTCTTCGAGCGTTTTTCGATTTGTTCATTGCTGCGTAGTCCGATCGGTGGAATTGCTAAGTGTGTCATTGGCCTTAAACTGGGGATTGAACTGCATGGTAGAGAATTCTACTACAATCGGCTCTCATACCATCGGGTTGGCGATTTTCAGTTCAAAAACGAGCTCACAGCACTAATAATCAAACTAACAATAGGACTAACTCAACACTAAATCCATTAATTAAAAATTACCGCGGCAATTAGTAATCTTTTGCGGATACCGTACTACGCGCGATCGTTGACAACCTAGTTTGACAACATGGGTTCTCTTAGATTTTTATGAGTGGGGAGCGTCAAAGGCGCATCAATTAGTTTTTGTTGTTGGGAGTCAAAAATATCTTTGAATGATTTTTTTCAAAATTAAGATGAATACATGCTTGAGGCTGCAAGTGAAAACATATAACGAGAATATAATTATGAAATATAATTTTAATGGAGAGTGTGGAAGGGGGTGCATAAAAAAATGTATTATATGAAAATAATCATAACGTGTCTACTTGTATTTATTTGCGTCTCTATGACCTCAAGCAATACGATGGGCTTTCAAGTTAGAGCTTTAATTCCCCCGAAGCTAGTCACAAGCCCGGGTTTGAAGGAAGATAGGGGTGTGAGACGAAAGCACTATTGCAAATCGTTCTTTTATGGTACTTAAACATTGAATTAAATTTACAGATGGATGTTTATCAAATCCCATGTGTGGCTATTGCATGCTGAGTGATTGTGACGCTCATTGGAAATTCCAATAGCGCATTCTCTTTGCTACTAGGGGGAATTGGTACTGTTGTTTTTCATACATTTTACTTACCCGTGATGATTTGAAATGCTACGAAATTTTCATCTTTCTGCTTTATATAGCACACTAGCCATAGCCGATGTATGCTCGCAAGTTCTTTCCCCCTTATTTCTGCGAGTGATATTCATTGGCCAGTCATGGACTCTTAGAAAACCCCTTGCAAGCACATTACATTTTTATTACCAAGAATGTTTTCTTCATATATTCCGTCCGGAATGCGTTACAGCGATTCCCGTTGGGCGGCTCGAGCTCTATTGCATGCATAGTCGGAGAGAATATGCGCTCAGCACACTGAAACTACAAAGAGTGTTTACTAGTGATCATATTATAATTAAGTGGCTCGTGGTGAAAGCTAGGATCAATGCAATATTATCAAGTTACACACTGTTTAGGCTAAATTTAAAGTTTTGTTACCATTATGGTTTACTCTTATTCTAATAGAATACATTATTTGTGAATTTCAAATATTCAGTTATCTATCCCCAGTAGGTGTTCCGACTTTTAGAAACATAAAATTCTGGCTTGAATGGAGGGCTGAGCATATATTGTTCAGAAGAGTAATCACTAAGAATATCAAAGGGAGAGAGGTAGTAAGAGTTTCCTCGATGCTGTGGAGCACTAAATAAGTTTCTTACGGATTCTAGTAGGTGTGAGTGAAGTTTCTCGATACGTCTCCGGCTCGATTAAAAAAGATAGTGAAGGATTGGTGTCACGTTCGATTCTTTGTAGAGGATTTTAGATCGAAAATGTTTTTTATTCGGGCGGCGATATTTTGAAAGATAAAATTTGTATTTCTTCCGCCGCTGTTGGGGATATCGTTATCCAGGTAGTGAAATTGTATGCTATTATGGGCCGGATTAAAGTTTTGTACATAAAAATCTTTGTACTTTTTTGAACAGATTTAGAGGAAAGAAGCGGAGCGAGCATTGAGGTGGCTGCTTTAAACTTTTTCAGCGTTATTCTCGCGTGCGGGTTTGCTTTCAATCGGTGGTGGAAGCTGACTCCAAGATATTTTAGATTCTCTTTTAGATGAATAGATTCACTTCCAATGTTTACCGAAAGGGATCTGCTCTTGCTTACTGCGCGCCGGTGTCCTTTTTCGCTTGCGTTGTGAAAGCAGATAAGTGCCGATTTTGATGCGTTTGGTGTGAGTCCACAGTCCTGCATGAATGCGTCAATAGTGCTGACCACTCTTTGAACTCTTTCTTTTGCAAAAGAGGGGATGACACGAACACTGTACGTGACAGGCCGATAGCTGTCTATTCTGCCAGTGGAATACAGACGACTCTGAAGGCTTGAATGGTAGAGTTAGAAGTAGTTTGATTTGAAAATGTTATAAAGTTGGGGTAAACTAGACTTGATGCTCCACACTGTGATTAGACCATTTTACCAGTAGGTGTCACTGCGGTACGTTCAGTGAAATTTACAACACCTCTAGAGCGCTCAAACTTTGCGTTTTGTTGGGGAACAGTGCAGTTAAAACTTGATGTCGGCTTTACAGAATAATTAGGTTTTTGAGGTTCGGTGTATTGTGGAATCTTTCGATATCTGTATTTAAAGTATCGAGTTGTGGCCATGAACATTATTAATTTGTTCATTGTCGAAAAAATTTTTTGAGCTAGTAGAAGAAAATTCTCCAAAAAAAATCACTTTCTTAGATTTTCCTACTGTATCTATGTATTGAATAATTATGTGAATATCCAACCAAATTCATAATTTTAATTTAAAAGCTTTCGCACATTACGAAAATTTATCGATGAGAATTAAGTACGGAATCGTTTTGGATTTAAACCAGATGTCGTTATATATTAATTCATGAGGTCCTGATGAAGCATCTGTTTTTTAAAAGACTTTTTTTTGAAGCGAAATCCATTAATGTTTGAGAATAATTAACCCTCCAAGTTTACACCGATATACTGATCTCATAGACGTGTTGGCGTGTTCGAACGCGGCTTTTTGATAGCAGTCGAATTTTATTATTTCAAAATAAAGAAAGGATGGTCGGCGGTCAATGGCGTTAGCAAAAGACAATTCATAGGGGCTAATAGCTTAATAATAATAAAAAGTGTATATAAATATATATATATATATATATATATATATATATATATATATATATATATATATATATATATATATATATATATATATATATATATATATATATATATATATATATAAATAAAACAAAGTCGGGTTAGATTTTTATGGTCTTGATTTGTTAAATTTTTCTCCGGCCCGAATAGCAGAATAACTATTAAAACATCGGAAAAATTCCTAAAAAAAAATTCATTTTCTTAAACATTTTGTATGAGAAAAGAAATTTAAATCCGTATACAACGCCATTGAGTTAGTTGTGCAGACGTGCGCCGCGATTTTCCAGTGTTTTTTTTCAATTCCGCGAGCCAGAATATCCACTCTGTCACCACGAAGTCATAATGAAATTAGACTTCGGAATATAGCGAATCAATCTACTTCACATGAATATAGTGATGGGTCGCTCATGAGCGAGTCAATCAAAAAGAGCGACTCTTTTGAAGGAGCTGTGTGAGTCAACTCTTCAACTCTGTGCGACTCAGCTCTTGGACTCTTTTGAAAGAGCTATGTGAGCCATCATTTAGAATAGCTCCGCACACTTCATACCTTCACTTTAGTGGCAATAGCGATATTGCGGAGCCACTCAAAATACCACCCGACCAAATAAAGCTTATGCATATACACACGGCAATACTTCATTAGACTACCGTGTGTACTTGAAGCGAAATCTATGCTATTCTAACGTCGGAACACGAACATATGTATACGACTATCGTATTGCACAGTGAAAAGAGTCGCTCCGTTGAATGAACACTGTGCGAGTGAGGAATAAAAGAGTCGACTCCGTTGAATGAACACTGTGCGAGTGAGGAATAAAAGAGTCGACTCCGTTGAATGAACACTGTGCGAGTGAGGAATAAAAGAGTCGACTCCGTTGAATGAACACTGTGAGAGTGAGGAATAAAAGAGTCGACTCCGTTGAATGAAGAACTGTGCGAATGATGGATACTGATCGTGTGCGGTTATTGATGGCGACATTTTGTGAACACACAGTATGCGTTTACGTGCGTATATTTTGCTCTGGTTCACGATTATTTTAGTAGCCAAATGTTGGCTATTAGGCGGTGCATTGCATAGGTAGATTTTAGAGATGAAGCGTATACACTAGAACAGGTATATGGAACAGGTTCGTATCGAATATTTTCGTTCTTCAAAAAGTTTTTAGGGCAAAAGTAGTTGAAATCGGACAAAATCGGCCAATTTGGGGTTAAGGTGGTTTGGGACATAGCGGGCCAAGACCTATTGCTGCGATACAAAAATTTCGGTTTTGTAGGGGAGTAAGGGGTTTTTTTGGCCATAGTTTGGCAAATACTGCCTTTAGGACGCTTTCGATGATTGGAAGTGGTCGGGGAGTACAATAGTGATATTTCAAGGGCAAAAAAAATTGTTGATAGGGGAAATTGGGCAAAAACGTTCATTTTTCCAAAATATTTTTTTTTTTAGTAGCATGAATTTGGGGACCTTTTTGAATTGTTTCGGGCGAAATTTCCATACAAGTCTGGGAAAAAGCGGCCTAGTTTCGAAAATACGGCAATATGAAATCTGCCGAAAAACCGTCCGGAAAAACTGAAAGTACCACTAAAAGTGCTAAGTAGGAAAAGGTTGAGATCCTTTTAGGGCAAAAGTAGCTGAAATCGGGCAAAATCGGCCAATTTGAGATTAAGGTGGTTTGGGATAGAACGGGCCAAGATCTATTGCTGCGATAGAAAAATTTCGGTTTTGTAGGGGAGTAAGGGGTTTTTCGCCATAGTATGGCAAAAACTGCCTTTACGATGCTTTCGATGATTGGAAGTGGTCGGGGAGTACAATAGTGATATTTTAAGGGCAAACAAATTTTTGAGAGAGGAAAATGGGCAAAAACGTTCATTTTTTAAGCGTATACACTAGAACAGGTATATGGAAGAGGTTCGTATCGAATATTTTCGTTCTTCAAAAAGTTTTTAGGGCAAAAGTAGTTGAAATCGGACAAAATCGACCAATTTGGGGTTAAGGTGGTTTGGGACATAGCGGGCCAAGACCTATTGCTGCGATACAAAAATTTCGGTTTTGTAGGGGAGTAAGGGGTTTTTTGGCCACAGTTTGGCAAAAACTGCCTTTAGGACGTTTTCCATGATTGGAAGTGGTCGGGGAGTACAATAGTGATATTTCAAGGAAAAAAAATTTTTGATAGGGGAAATTGGGCAAAAACGTTCATTTTTCCAAAATATTTTTTTTTTAGTAGCATGAATTTGGGGACCTTTTTGAATTGTTTCGGGCGAAATTTCCATACAAGTCTGGGAAAAAGCGGCCTAGTTTCGAAAATACGGCAATATGAAATCTGCCGAAAAACCGTCCGGAAAAACTGAAAGTACCACTAAAAGTGCTAAGTAGGAAAAGGTTGAGATCCTTTTAGGGCAAAAGTAGCTGAAATCGGGCAAAATCGGCCAATTTGAGATTAAGGTGGTTTGGGACAGAACGGGCCAAGATCTATTGCTGCGATACAAAAATTTCGGTTTTGTAGGTGAGTAAGGGGTTTTTCGCCATAGTATGGCAAAAACTGCCTTTACGATGCTTTCGATGATTGGAAGTGGTCGGGGAGTACAATAGTGATATTTTAAGGGCAAACAAATTTTTGAGAGAGGAAAATGGGCAAAAACGTTCATTTTTTAAGCGTATACACTAGAACAGGTATATGGAAGAGGTTCGTATCGAATATTTTCGTTCTTCAAAAAGTTTTTAGGTCAAAAGTAGTTGAAATCGGACAAAATCGACCAATTTGGGGTTAAGGTGGTTTGGGACATAGCGGGCCAAGACCTATTGCTGCGATACAAAAATTTCGGTTTTGTAGGGGAGTAAGGGGTTTTTTGGCCACAGTTTGGCAAAAACTGCCTTTAGGACGTTTTCCATGATTGGAAGTGGTCGGGGAGTACAATAGTGATATTTCAAGGGGAAAAAAAATTTTGATAGGGGAAATTGGGCAAAAACGTTCATTTTTCCAAATATTTTTTTTTTTTACTAGCATGAATTTGGGGACCTTTTTGAGTTTTTTCGGGCGAAATTTCCATTCAAGTCTGGGAAAAAGCGGACTAGTTTCGTAGATACGGCAAAATGAAATCTGACGGAAAACCGTCCGAAAAAATTTTGGTAGCAAAATAACGGCAAAATTACAACAAAAACAGAGGCAAATGGAATACGTAGAGCTTAAATTAAAGTTTGATGCTATTACCAGGTGGAACTCTACGTAATCTATGCTTGTGCGCATTCAAGAAGTAAAAGAGCCACTATTAGCCACCTTAGGTGTCCTGAACTAAAATCTACCAACTCCTTCTTCTGATGAATGGAATATTATGAAAACAGCCCCTGATATATTGAGCATCTTCAATGAGGCTACTCTAGAAATAAGCAGTGAGAAAACAGTATCGATTTCTAAAATATATATTATTATATCAACGATAGGTTAGGTTAGTAAAGAGGGCTGCCGGGAAACGCGGCTTGCATTAGGCCACCAGTTTGGGCCCATTTGCCACCCTCCGCTGGCTTTTTAGAGCTGCCAAGTGACCGCTTCGCCAAACTGGATCAGCTGACTCAGCGTGACGGTACCAGCCACCTCTGCCAACCCTTGAAAGTGGTATGCACCAAAAATTTTGAGGCGTTTATTATTGAGGGCCGGACAATCGCAGAGAGTATGCTCGATGGTGTCCTCTTCCATCTCGCACCTCTTGCATAAACTGCTGGATGTCAGTCCCATTTTCTTCGCATGAGATGCGGTAAGGCAGTGCCCTGTGAGCAAGCCGACCGTGGTTCTCAAGCAATTCCTGCTGAGCTTGAGCAGTTTCCTGCTTTTGCTTGGATCAGGTGATGGCCATAATGTCCTGGCCACCCTGCAGTCCAGCCTGTTTTCCCATTCGGACTTTAGTTTGGCCCATATGGCGGCATCAAGTTTGTTTGTGGCGTCCGCGATTGACCGAGGTACAGTGATGCAGGGGCAGTTGCTAGCTCCTGAACCTTTCCTCGCCAATTCATCAGCTTTTTCGTTGCCTATGACCCCACTATGCCCTGGCACCCACATAATCCGGATAGGAATATGCCTTGCCTTTTCATTGAGAGCCACTCTGCAAGCGTTAACAGTTTTTGAAGAACATCTGTAAGACGCAAGAGCGAGAATGGCTGATCTGCTGTCGACGCAAATGGTCATTGGTCTGGTTGATATTCCGCTAATGGACTCAACTGCCATGCGTATAGCATGTAATTCAGACTGAAAGACGGTAGCATGGTCCGACAGTCTACACCACAGGTTAAGGCTCAAATCCGTAGAAAACACGCCCGAGCCAACTCCTGTGTCCGTCTTTGACCCGTCCGTGTAAATCCAGGCGCCCCTATCGGTGGTAGCTTCCTTTTTCTTCCAGTCTGTTCTTGTGGGTATCTTGACCTGGAAATTCCTGCCAAGATGTATTATTTTGCTCATGTGGTCCGTGTCTTCTGCAACGAGTCCAAATCTTTTGCGGCATTCTATAAGAATACCGCTGTGGCCCCACTGATCTGAATCGTTCCACATGCCAGAACTTTTAGCGCGTATCGCCGCTAAGCTTGCGCTTCTAAAGATGAATCGATCTAGGGGCATGAGTCCCAAAATCATTTCCAACCCAGCCGTTGGGGCGGTTCTTAAAGCGCCCGTAATACATATGCAAACTAATCTTTGCAGTGTTGTTAGCTCCTTGATATTAGTTTTTCTCTCCGCTGCTTTCCACCACACGACCGCTCCATACACCAAAATCGGCCTGACTACACATGTGAATATGTAATAGGCCGCCCTAGGTTTAAGACCCCAGGTATTGGAGTAGGCGGACCGGCAAGCGAAAAGTGCTGCGCGGGCCTTACCAATTCTGTGCTTCACGTTAGCCCCCCAGTTCAGTTTCCTGTCTAGTATAAGGCCCAAATATTTAACACTATCAGCAAGCTCCAATGTTATTCCGTTGAGGTTAGGCGTGGCAATAGCCGGTACCCTGTGTTTCTTTGTGAAGAGCATAAGTTCGGTTTTTGTCGGGTTTGCCCTAAGACCGACTTTTCTGGCCCAGATTTGAATATGGTCCAGCGCCGATTGCATAAGGTCCGACAAAGTTTGTGGGAACGCACCCCTCACAAGTACCACAATGTCATCGGCATACGCCACTACCTCAAAGCCACTGGCCCTTAACTTCTCCAGTATTTCGTTGACTGTCAGGATCCAGAAAAGGGGAGATATAATCCCTCCTTGTGGTGTTCCGGTACCGACTGTTCTTTCCGCTTTGGCCTCCAAAAAGGTAGCCTCAATCCGCCTGCTCTTGAGCAAGTCAGATGCCCAGGTCGCCAGGGTTTTATCCACCCCATATCGAGCCAAGGCATCAATGATACTCGCGACAGTGACATTATTGAAGGCCCCCTCAATGTCTAAGAAGGCTGCCAACGTGAATTCCTTCTGCCGTAAGGATTTTTCTATTGTACGGACAACTTTGTGTAATGCCGTATCTACTGATCTGCCCGCTAGATACGCGTGTTGATCAACACAGATTCTCGCGACATCAATCGAGCTTTTGATGTGCAGATCAACAAGCCTCTCTAGTGTTTTGAGCAGAAACGATGTTAAGCTGATTGGTCTAAAGTCCTTCACGTAATGATGATTCAACCTACCAGGTTTCGGAATGAAGACCACTCTAGCTTTTGTCCATTGCTCGGGTACTACCCCGAGGCGGAGGCATGCGGTAAAAATACGCTGCAGAATGGGAATGATGGCCTTATCTGCTTTTTGAAGCATGATAGGTGATATCTCATCAATCCCTGTAGCTTTGTAAGGTCGGAATGTGCCAATAGCCCATTCAATCTTGACCTCGTCCACTACTTCCTTGATCAGCCGCTCAGACGCCCAGTGGGTTCCACGAAGTACGTCACTACGCGGTGTCACGCAGGCTGATTCTGGAAAATGAGTTTCCAGTAGCAAGTCCAGGCACTCTTTCGGGTCCTCCACCCAATCCCCGTTTTCCCTTCGCAAAAGCGTAGGTACGCCGGGGGTTACGCTTAGAACCTTCCTGATTCTGGCAGCCTCTGTACCTCCTTCAATGTTCTCACAGAATTCCCTCCATGAGTCGCGCTTGGCTTGTCTAATCTTCTTTTTGAAAAGCGACAGCTCTTGTTTGTAACGATCCCAGTCAGCCACGTTTCCGGAACGCCTTGCGGTGTTAAACGCCCTTCGTGTGCGACCTCTAGCCTCTGTGAGTTCGCCATTCCACCACAAGGTAGCGTTCTTCCTTACGGGCTTTTCCGGACACACGTCTTTGAAATCTGACACTAAGATTCCCGTTAATCGGTTCACCTGCTCGTTCAGCCGTCCTGGACTCGTCAGTTCCAGATCGTCTAGTGCTCTGAGGTGTCTATTTGTTTTCCTTGAGTAAACTTCCCATTGTGCTGTTCTCGGGTTCCGTACTTTTTTAGGTGAAATAACAGAACAACCGATATTCCAGCATAGCCACTGGTGGTCCGAGAGCGATGGCAGGTTATAAACCTGCCAGCTGTGGACACTTTTCATTATGCTTGGAGTTGCCAGGGTAATATCAATTACCTCAGCCCTGTTCTTAGTTATAAATGTAGGTTTGTTACCCATGTTGAGGATGTTGAGGTTGGTTGACGTTAGAAATTCTAGCAAACTCCTACCTCTCTCGTTTATGTTGGTGCTACCCCATATTTCGTGGTGAGCATTTGCGTCACAGCCGATAACAGCATCCGTTGTCATAGCCGCTACTGCCAATCTTCTCAGTCCGGGCGTGATGGGATCCATGTCGTATGGTAGATAGACCGCCGACAACAGGCACCGTTTCGTGCCGCTACCAGCGATCCCCCACTCCACACACACTGTGGTTGTATCCCCATCACAAAGCTGCGGAATCAAGATTGCTTTCACCTCTTTTTTGGCGACAATACAAGTCCTTGTCTTGTCCCTTCCTTTTAGCTGGAACACACTGAGGCTGGTGCCGAATCCACAAGCCACATTCTTGTACAGAAGCGGCTCCTGTATCAGTGCGATGTCAGCGTGCCCCCGACTGAGATGCCGAAGCAGATTGGCCGTCGCCCCTCTACTGTGGTGCAGATTTGCTTGGACCACTTGCACTTCGGCTACCCTCAGTCACCTTCTCCGCTCCAACTTTCAAGGTGATCCTCTTCAGACCGAAGTGAATCAACCCGTTGTTGGCCCGTACTTGATCCGCGGACTCCCGATCGATACCCAGCACAAGCACTAACTTAGCTGCACCAGTTAAGTCAGGCTCCGCAGATTGGTTAGTTAGTTTAACAGCCTGGAATAATCTCCAGCCTGAAACTTTCAGATCGGGGTTCTGTCTTTTTAACAGAGACAGAGCCTCCGAAGCGTTCGAGTGGGGCACCGCCACCTTCGCTGTAATTAGCTTGGGCACGGATGTCTCCTCCACTACGTCCAAACCTGGATGGTCTGCAGAAATCTTCAGGACGGTAGACCGAAGCCATTCCGTCGAGAAGACGTCACTACAGGTCACCGCAATGTGGCCGCGAACAATGTTACAGCCTTCAAAGCGAGGTGACCCTTCTTCCGTTGACATGGCAAACCTGAGGAGTTCCTCGGTGATCTGTTTAAGAATCACCTTGGCCACGTCATCTTCAAGTCTCCATTCCAGGGGTTCCTGCTTGTCAACGACGGCCAGCTTAAGGTGACTGGCCGCTACGTCCCTAAAGGAACGAACTGCCGTCTCCTGTCGTGGCCTCTTCGTCGATTTACCTCTCGGCGAGGTTAACTCCTCTGAGCGTTGGCGTTTACTTGCAGCCGCTGCAGCAGGTTTCACTTGGGCAACCTCGGGTTTCCCTTTGGATTCCAGCGTCACCGTGCTACTGGCCGCTCGTTTTGCCTCTCTCCTTCTGAAGCGTTGGGCATTCCGCTTCCTCCCTTTGGTGGGATCAGCTGCCGCCACCTTCACAGTAGACTGCAGATCTTTGGAGGCACCACCTCCAGTCTTGGTCACAGCTCTGCTGAGTGGCTTAGCCGCCGCTTCCTTCCCGGTGACCTGCAAGCCTTTCAGCTTGCCGCCTCCGTTCTTGGTCACAGCTCTGCTAGAAGCCGACTCAACCGCCGCTTCCGTTGTACTGGCCAGTGAATCTCCAGACCCGCCGCCAGACTGCTGAGTAGCTGCTCTGCTGACGGGTACCGCTACGTCCATCGGACTCACAGTAGATCCCGCGGCGGGTTCCCCATCTAGCTTCAGGGCCCGCAATCTTTCGATCGTCTGACCCTGAGCCGTTTCGCTTCCCGACGTTGGTGATCGTGTCACCTTTGAACTCCTTTTGAAGGGGTCCTTTTCTGGTGACTTCCCTCCAGTAGTACTGGCGGGAAGTTTGAGTTTTTTCAGGTCTTTATTTTGATCCATAGATTATATTTTTTTATAATTTCAGGTTTGGGTTTCACGTTCTCGGACCACAGCCGAGGCAATCGCCAGCAATTTTGCCTCCCGCTACACCCCGCCCCCATAGGAACAACGTATTGCTCCGACCGTCCTTCCCCCTCTTCGGATCGCGAGGCAGACTCCCCCACGACCATCCGAGGGTTCTGTAGGCTTTCACAGTACGCTGAACCTGCGAACCTTGCTGCCGAGGCAACCAACGATATCAACGATTATAAGCTACATTTCAAAACTCTGTCTGAACGAAAATAAAACTGCTGATGTACGCAGTTTTTTAAATGTGATGCAAAGAGAACGTTCAAACAGATTTAAATTATTTAAAGAAAACATGTTTTGCCTGTAGAGCGTTCTTTCAGATCCACGATTTAAAAGACTAGCATTTCAAAATGAATCCACGTACAAACTTGCTTGTATACATCTAGTTTCGGTACCCACAGCACAAGGAACGTAAAATTCGCTATGGCGAAAATTTGATAACAAAGTCAATAGTGTAAGATCCCAGCAAAGCTATGTAGCTGCAGGTATTAACGAAATGGATAAGTATTTACAACATGTAAATATACCCAGAACTGCTGACCCTCTCAATTGGTGGAAGGAAAAGAAAGATTTACATCCCACATTGAAAGAAAAACTCTTGGTTGGTTCAATTATTTTTAATAGTATTGCAACGATTCATTCAAAATCGTTAAACGAACTACGGAAAATAGTTATTTTTATTATGTTAATATAGTTAATTTAACGATATAAAAGTAGTTGGTTCTGGTTGTACAAAAAATATCGCAACGTTCATGAAATCAACTGTTTTAATTGTTTCATAACCACGAAAATTAGTTGATAAATAGAAAAATTTTCATCAATTCACTCAAAACTTCAACGTTTCGAATTATCAACTGTTTTTATGGTACCTAAACTACTTCGCAATAGTTGATTTCAGCAAACGTAATTCAGTGAGCAACGTCTTTGAAATTAGTCTACGCAAAGTAGAATGGTTTCAACATTTGGACGTTTTTCATGCTCCGAATGAAATTGTTTATCAACCACGCGGCATGGTGCATAAAAGTAATCAACGATTTTCTTATGGTTGTTTTAACTATAGCCCTAGTTGATGCAAAAACAACTTAAGCAAACTATTGATTTTTCATACTCCTCATACTCATACTCCTATTCTATCATAGAAGTTTCATATACTACATGGCAAAATTATGTTCGGTTTGCTGTTCGATATAATTCATATGCATGTTATGCAGTGAAGCCTTTATATTACGTTGTATGACGCTTTCTTCCACTGTGGTAAACGCAGTGGACTGCGGCAAAGTGCTGTGAAAAAATTTACTGTAAACACAAAACAGTGGCATTGCGGTAGCGGCGCCACAGGGGAGGCGTGAATGCCGCAGTTGAATTTGGTGAATCACAATGCAGCGGCAATGTCGCTGTCAATGCAACCAAGGCATCAACCAAATTCATTTTGTTTTGTCTTTTGTATTGCTAAATCCTGTTGTACGAGGATTAGGTTGGCTATCTCATACTATATACATAAACTATATTTATATTACATACTATAGTCTTTTCCTATCTCGTACTATGTATATTGTTGGAATACCATTGTTTGTGGTTGTTTACTTTTTTTGCACCACGGACGTTGTTTGTCAACCACGCGTCATGGTGCATAAAAGTAATCAACTACTTTTTTATGGTTGTTTTAACTATAGCCCGTAGTTGACGCAAAAACAACTAAGGAAAATTGTTGATTTTACCAAGATTTTTCTTTCAGTGCAGAATCTGGAGATAGTGAATCAACGATTGAGTAGAGTGGTCACTTATATGGAAAGATTTTCAGATGATTTTATGGTTTATTTTTAAATTTATATTATATGCTATATTATATTTTTAAAGTAATGTTATGTTATATTAGATTTAAGCTTATTATTATTAATAAAACAACAAAAAATAGCATTTTCTTTATACTTTTGCAACCATAAAAAGGTTGCTTGAAGTGGCTCTTTTGAGTGGCTCTTTAAGAGCGACTCTTTAAAGTGAGTGAGTTTTACGGAGCTGGCTCACTTCAAAGAGCCATTTTGCCCATCAATACATGAATAAGAAATCGTACGAGAAAAGGGAAAGGGGACCCAGGAAAGGCAACTCGTAAACAAACACTGCATAAGCATCCAAATAATGCATGGAAGCATTACAGATCCAGATCCAGACCCAGTTCTGTTCTTTTCAACATTGGCTGTCCTAGGCTGGCTAGGTATATATAACTTAACACGCGACAATAACATCCAGGTCAAACCAATCGATTTACTTGCTTGCACGCGCAGCATAATCGCTGACGATGCGTCCACGATACTTTTGTAACAATTAACTGATCGTGCAATCAACAACACAGGCAGTCGACGCAGCATTTCCTAGGCCAATCGATTTACCTGCATGCACGCGCAGCATAATCGCTGACGATGCGTCCGCGATACATTTGTAACAATCAACTGATCGTGCAATCAACAACACAGGTAGTTGACGCAGCATTTCCTAGGCTAAGCAAAAATTATTGTTAAGTATAATTTCAGTTTTCAGTTTTGTATTCGAACTAAAAGAATAAAGATCGGGTTCTCAGCCCTGAAATTGATAATTTTTTTAGTAACAAAACTCTTTGTTTTATTAACTGGCGCCCAACGTGGGGCTGCTCTTGTGACATCGGTAAAACGTGAAGTTGTAAGTTTAGTGCGGAAAGTAACATTCGACAACAGCCAAGTCACTTGTGAATCCGTTTTTAATCGTTCCGTCCGTGAATATCCTGCCACAAGGAGGAAACAGCGATAAAGTTACGACGAGTGGATAGCCATACCACTAGCCCGCAGTGTAGTGCAAAGGAAAGAGGTCCCCTAGTAGTTCCAGTGAACAAAAAGGAGTTGGTAGAACCGACAGCCACCTTGCCCACGTAGAAGCAGCCTCATACCAACGGTATCCTGCATTTCAACGCCATGAAAGCAGTTGTAATATATCTTATGTAAGTCAAAAATTGTAACTATATCTTGTAATTATTTGATTATTCCCACTAAAATTGAATAGTTAAAAATTAAACGACTTTACTGCAGTTATATTAACGAATATCAAATTAAATATTTGAATGCAGAATTAAAACCTGCAAATTATTAGTGATCAACCCTTGATTATTGAATTATTACGTTTACTATAAATATTAAATCAAGCATATGAATGCGCAATTAAAACTTGCAACTCATTGATCAGTTATTGACTATTGAGCTATTAAAGTGGAATTGGACAAATAAATAATTATCGATCATTGAATTACAAATTTATACAAATACAAATTTATTTTTATACTTGAGCAAGCGTTTTTAGTGAAAATTTGTTGTTGTTGTTCAGCGTAATTATACGTAGTGGATAAGTGATCAAAAATCAGTGAATACTCTTTTTTTGTCTTTTCGTTGGAAACGGTACGGAATTTTGCGCTTTACGTATCTGGTGAAGTTAAATTTTATTCAAAACACAACTATATTCGGTTTCAAGTTTTTGAAATAATTTTGGTGCGATAATGTCGAATCCTAACAATTTAGTACGACCAGCTCGATTAACAGCATCAGGTGATAATGCTGCAACCCTCGGTGGAGCTGCTGTAACCACCTCACCGATTGCTAATGTTTCAAGTCCCGACAATAATTTAGTGGACTTGATCACTCGGGTTGTTTCAGAAGCGTTGCAAATTCAAGGTAGAAAACTTTTCAACTCCTTGATGAATCCTGCATCTGATGCTAGGAATGACGCTGATGTGCCAATAAATATAGGTGGAGGCAATAACCTATCTGATATGGATAAGATCCCAGATGTGGTTAAAAGCCTCAGAGAATTCTCTGGGCAGCCCGGAGAATTCAGTTCGTGGAAAAAGAGCGTTAATCGAATCCTCGCTATCTACGAACACCTGAGAGGCACTCCAAAGTATTACGGTATACTTTCCGTAATCAGAAATAAGATTGTCGGCCACGTAGACATAGCGCTGGAGTCTTACAATACTCCGCTCAATTGGGAAAGAATCTCGAAGTGTCTGACGCTCCATTACGCTGCCAAGACAGATCTTGGTACTTTAGAGTACCAGATGACAACCCTGGTGCAAGGTTCGAGCACAATTCCTGAATTCTATCAAAGTGTGTACCACCATCTTTCATTAATACTCAATAAGTTAGGTTCTATGGAGTTAACCCGAGACTCACTTAACGTGATGACACAGGCCTACAGGGACAAAGCTCTGGACACCTTTGTCAGAGGCTTAAGAGGCGACTTGCCTCGACTATTAAGCATGCGTGAGCCAGCCGATTTGCCTCAGGCACTCCACCTTTGCCTCAAATTGCAGAACGTAGATTACCACGCACAGCATGCCAATAACTCGCAACCTTCGTCTCATAGACCCCAATATCGGAATCCACCTCCAGTTCCAACTCGAAGAACACTTTCTCTTCCTTCTAAGCCTTCACCTGTTCCTGCTCCCAGACAAAGATTCTTTCCTGAACTATTTCATAATCCAAGGGCTCTGCAAGTGCCACAGTTTAACAGGCAAATAAATTACCAACAGCAGAATCAGCATCAGAATCCTCCCCCAAGACCTCCTCGAGGACCAGAGCCTATAGACGTCGATCAGTCCGATATTTAAATTTTTAGTGGATACCGGCTCTAATAAAAATTATATTCAGCCCCGGCATATCAGGAATCCACTTCTTTACGAAAAAAATTTCTTTGTTAGCTCCGTTGGGGGAAGCGTCGAAATAACACATCACGCACTCATTCCTATATTTGGCCCTAGCACGGGTAAGCTAAAATTCTTTATCTTACCTTCCCTTGTAGCATTTGATGGCATAATAGGGAATGACACCCTCAAACAGCTGAATGCTATCATCCATACAAATGGAAGCTATATGACCATACACCCGAATATACGAATCCCTCTCAAATAACATCTATCGGAAACAGTTAACAATATTAACATAAGAACTAGCCACCTAAGTCAAGAACTATCATCTAAACTTAAAAATATAATTCATAGCTATCCTAATCTATTTTCCGAACCTGACGAAAAACTGACTTTCACTACAACGGTTAAAGGGGAGATTTGAACTACCAGTCATGACCCAGTTTATTCTAAATCATATCCATATCCTATGGCATTAAAGAGAGAAGTTGAGAAGCAAATCAACAAGCTTCTCGAAGACGAGATCATTAGACCATCCAAATCACCATACAATTCTCCGGTATGGGTCGTCCCGAAGAAACAAGATGCTTCTGGTGAGAGAAAATACCGAATGGTGATCGATTATCGTAAGCTTAACTCGGTTACGGTTCCAGATAGGTATCCTATCCCGGAAATTAATGAAGTCCTTGCTAACCTTGGCAAGAGTAGCCTCTTCTCCGTTATAGACCTTAAGAGCAGATTTCATCAGATTCCTCTCAGGGAGTCTGATATTGAAAAGACAGCCTTCTCAGTAAACAACGGGAAGTTCGAGTTCACTCGACTCCCATTCGGGCTCAAAAATGCTCCTTCAATATTAATCAGAGGGCATTAGATGACATTCTTAGAGAATACATAGGAAAATGTTGTTATGTATACATCGACGACATTATCATTTTTGGAAGGAATGAGACAGAACATCTCTCAAATCTAGACAAAATATTTAAGACCCTGGAAACTGCCAACATGAAAATTCAGTTGGACAAGTGTGAGTTCCTCCAAACAGAAGTCGAATTTCTAGGCTACGTCATCAGCAAAGAAGGTATCAAAACCAACCCGAAGAAAGTACAGGCCATCATGGATCTACCTCCTTCAAAAACTCTCAAAGGTCGTCGTTCATTCTTGGGGATGTCAGGCTATTATCGACGCTTCATTCAAGACTACGCTCGAATAGCCAAACCACTGACATCCCTTCTAGGAGGGGAAGATGGACATGTGTCCAAAAACCTCTCGAAGAATAAAACCATTCATTTGAACGCAGAGGCAATGATGGCATTTGAAAAATTGGAAGATTCACTCGTCTCTAAAGAAGTAACTTTGGTGCACCCAAATTTCGAGAAGGAGTTTGAATTAACCACCGATGCATCCGACTATGCAATTGGTGCAGTTCTCTCTCAGGACAATAGACCCATCGCATTTCTCTCAAGAACCTTAAGAAAAGAGGAGGAGAATTACGCAACCAATGAGAAAGAGATGCTTGCCATAAAGTGGGCATTGGAATCCCTTAGAAGTTTTCTCTATGGTTCACGTAAGGTCGTAATCTACACCGACCATCAGCCTTTGACTTAGCAATAAAAATACCAACTCCAAACTAAAAAGCTGGAAATCCATCTTAGAAGCATATAACTGTGAGCTTAGGTACAAGCCACGTAAGACCAATGTAGTTGCAGACTCGCTCTCAAGACCGCCTCAACTCACCCAGGCTAACTCTTTGACTCCCACAGAGCATAGTGATGATAGCTCATCACATAACCTTATTGTCACTGTCGAAACTCCTATTAACTCCTTTCGAAATCAACTGCTTCTGAAGACCGGAAACGAAGATAGCTACCAAATTGTGACACCTTTTGAAAGCTATGCACGACACATCATAATCAAACCGCACTATTCAGAAATGGATCTCATCGGCATCCTTAGAAGATATCTTAACCCCAACAAAGTGAATGGGATCTGTACCAGCGAAGATATCATGGGTAAAATTCAGACGGTGTAGCCACACCACTTTAGGGACTATCGTGTACGGTTTGCCCGGAAATTTGTTGAGGATGTCCCAAGTGACGCTGAGCAGGACGAAAGGATTCTCCAGGTACATCGGAGAGCCCATCGTAACGCAGAGGAAAACAGGTTGCAACTCCTAGAAATGTTATATTTTCCAAGAATGTCCGCAAAAATTAAATACATCATTAAGCGTTGCACAATATGTAAGGAAAATAAGTATGAGAGGCACCCCAACAAACCACTTTTAAGCCCGACTCCCATTCCAGCCTACCCAGGGCACACTATACATATAGATCTCTTTTCGACCGAGAAATATCGCGTTCTGACGGCTGTGGACAAGTTCACCAAGTTTGCTCAAGCTAAGGTAATTGCGACTAAATCCGTCGCGGACATTAAACAACCTCTAGCAGATATATTATTTTTCTTCTGCGTCCCTGAGAATGTCATAGTTGACAATAAAAGTGCGCTTAAATCAGCATCCTTAACGTCCCAAATGGAAGACGAACTCCAAATTAGGGTTTACAAAACTCCTCCTTACAAGAGTGAAGTTAACGGACAAGTCGAGCGTTGGCACTCAACTCTTGTTGAGATAATGAGGTGCCTGAAGAAGAAGGGGCCGCCAAGATCCTTCGAAGATCTACTAAAACGAGCCGTCAACGAATATAATTTCACTATTCACTCGACCACCGGGAAAAAACCAGTAGAACGGACGTGTTCCTAGAATCAACTCCGACGAGTTCGAAAACGTGCGTCTGGCGAATATAGAGAAACTGAAAAGAAAACAGGAAAAAGACCTCAAACACCACAATAAGGATAGGCAGCCAATAAAAAATTATGATATAGGGCAAGTTATTTATTTCAAACAAAATAAAAGGAAAGGATCCAAACTAACACCAAAATACAAGCAAGAAATAGTCAAAGAAAATAATAACACTACTATTCTCACAGAATCTGGTAAAATAGTGCACAAGAGTAACATCAGAAACTAGCTCCTTATTTCAGATTTACGATCCACATCAGCCAAAGTAGAGTTCAAATTTTGGACTATTCGAGCTCACAAATCGTCACATTTTACACGGGCCTAACGAAGATACAGGACGGAAATTTTAAATTAATACATGTGATTGACATAGACCATTACGAACGCCTCATTTCACAAATTGAACCAGTCCTTAACCTCTCAGCAATTCGGCATCATCCCCTTTCCTTACATTTATCGTACGAGATTCAGCAAATTCAAACTCTAGCCAAAAACTTGAAACCGCGCGGAATTGGAAGATCACTAAACTTTATTGGAACCGCGTGGAAATGGATTGCAGGCAATCCTGACCATGAGGATTTCAAAACGATAAAGAAAATAACCTCGGATGTCCTGGCGAACAACAACAGGCAAGTTGTCATTAACCGATTATACAATGATCAATCAATAATATCACAAGGGTCACCAATGAGATACAGAATCTGCTTAAGAAAAATTATCAAATAAATATTAACCTGATACTTGATGTACAATTTAGAATAAGAATACTTAAGGAAGAATTGGAAAATATTAATACAGCAATTCACTGGGCTAAATTAGGAATTGTAAATTCTTTGATCCTGTCAAATGCCGAAATAAAAATTGCAACAAACATATTAAATAAAGAAATTTTACCATACTCAACTGTAGAAGAGGCATTAGATTTCTCTGAAGCGAAAATTATAACAAACAGTTCATCAATTCTCTATATCGTTAACATACCTTTGACAACTAGCAAAATTTACCAAACGTTGTTGATAAAACCAGTTAAGAGGAAAAATCTAATTAGTGAAGTTTTGTACAGTAAGATTTTTAAAAATGAAGAAGAAGTTTATGGCATTACGGGAAATTGTAAATCACTTAATAATCTGTCAATATGTAAATCAGTTGATATAATAGATATTGGAAATGATACATGTATTCCAAAATTGTTAAAAAGTTAAGGAGCAGTCTGTGCACAGATCAACAATCAACATGTACCAGCAATTGAAGAAATCTCAACAGGCGTGGTAATGCTGAACCAATTTTGCGGTACCCTGAGGACTGAAGAAACATCTCGCAATCTCAATGGCACATTTTTGATTAAATTTAGCAACACAAGCGTAACAGTGAATGGGAAAACCTTCATCTCCAGGGAGGCATCCACAATTCGTGAATTACCCGCAATATTACAACCATCTCCTGCAAGCAACGCGTATCGAGAACTACTATTACTTGAAATGATGCAAGAACTTCACATAAATAACACGCACGAAATCCAGAATCTGCAGACTGAGAAAGACATGCATACTTTCACTACATATGGGCTTACCACGTTTATTGGAATCCTTTTCATCGTCGTTACAGTCCTGAATTTCCGATACAAAAATTCAGGCAAAAATGAAATCATCATCCAAACTCCAACATCTAAGCCAGAGGAGAAAATAGCAGCAGAATTACCATTTGAGCCACCACCGCCTTCGAACCAACCCTATCGAAGTTCGAAACCCGTGAAATTCAACGACCTCCCCTATTTCTAGGCGATCGAGGACAACCGCACTTAAGAGGGGAAGACTTAACACGCGTCAATAACATCCAGATCAAACCAATCGATTTACTTGCATGCACGCGCAGCATAATCGCTGACGATGCGTCCGCGATACTTTTGTAACAATTAACTGATCGTGCAATCAACAACACAGGTAGTCGACGCAGCATTTCCTAGGCCAATCGATTTACCTGCATGCACGCGCAGCATAATCGCTGACGATGCGTCCGCGATACTTTTGTAACAATCAACTGATCGTGCAATCAACAACACAGTTAGTCGACGCAGCATTTCCTAGACTAAGCAAAAATTATTGTTAAGTATCAATTAAGTTTTCAGTTTTGTATTCGAACTAAAAGAATAAAACCCTAGCGCATCAGAACCGCTAGAAATACTAATGTTCGAAGAACAGTAGAGGATTTGTGCAGATTTTGAGTGTATTGTTATATATTGTTGTTATACTGTTGTTATTGTCTTATATATTATATATTGTACGTATTGTCATATATATTGTTATATATTGTATATTCGCGATGTAAATACTTAATGCAAGCATTTATTGGTACCAAAATAACAAAAACACCTCTTGCTAGCAGTGCTATCTGCCTCACGTTGAAGTCAACCTGCTCTGCGAATTTCGTGTTAATCCGATCACTGCATTGGAAGTAATAGGGATACAAAGAAATTTATGGTTACCATTCGCAAGAGCTTTCAAATTTTCTAGATCTTAGTATTTGGTGTGTATTTTCACTACAAGACCACTACGATTTGAAAATTTTATGAAACAATCGCTTACTAAAGCTATTTCAAAAAATACAAAAACAATCATAGCTGGCAACCCTATCATTGTTTTTCAAAATAGATTTATACTGAATATTGTCTACAATAATTTAAATTTGTCATATGAATTTCGTTATGATACTATGACTGTACTGGAGGCTATAAGGCAAAGAGCTTTATTCAAATAAAATAACATTATATAAACAACTTGGTGCAGTTGCACCAATTTTTGACGATTCTAAAAGCATATAGATATATAACTTAGATGCTTTACTTATATATAACCTTTTAGTGCTTTTATATAATCGAAGTCGTTAGTCATAAATTATGCTTACCATAGAAGGGGGATGATGCAGATGAATAAGCTAATAAACTCGGTTTTAGGTTCAAGTAACAAACAATAAAATTTCCAAAGCTCTTAATATTTAAATATCGGTTGCTTATTTTATTGTAAATAGTTTGCTTATGAATAGATTATTTTATTGTAAATAGTTTGCTTATGAATAGAAAATGGAAGCATCTGTTGGTGCGATATTTACGAAATTGTCCGGTGCTGGCAATCATGTGCTTGCACCATAGCTGCTTCACGTTGTGCTAAACCCACCCTATGAATTTCGTTTCGATTGAATGTCTGCGCTGTAAGTTATAGGAGTGAATTAAATTTTAGGGTTACCATCGTCCAAACTTTTTATATTTTTGAAACGTAAATATTTGATGTTATTTGTCATTGGAGGATCATTCCCACTTGGAAATTTTATGACAACATCGCTCGATAAAGAAATGTCAACAAATTACAAAATTCATCATAGCTGGCAACCCTTTCACGGTTTTTCAACAAAATTTCTACAGAATTAGAAACGCAACAAGATATGCTTTTCACATGAATTTCGTTTTGATTTTATCACTGCATCGGAAGTTATAGGGAAAAACCTTTATTTTCCTGAGCAAATTTACAATATTTAAGAGACAAAAATTGCCGTAGCTAGCGTCCATATACTAATTTTTCAACCAAATTTCTATGAAATCTATCTTAAAGTAAAGTTCACCTGCTGCGTGAATTTTGTTAAAATCTGGTGGCTAAATCGGAAGCTATAGGCTAAAAACCAGTTTTTTTTCTCAGTGATTTTTCCAAATGGCACCACTACCACAGTATTGCCCGTATTTTAAAATCGCTTCTATCAGACCTGGTCCTAGCTAAAGCCAACATGTTCTGTAAATTTCATATTGATCGCATTATCCGATTGTCAGTTCTCGTGAACAGAAGTTTTGGGTGCTGAAAATAGAGGTAATTTGATCACGGGTTGCCGTTTTTGTTTACCGCGGAATTTTTGAAATTTTTATTTGACTTGGTGGACAAAAGTCAAAATTTATCAATAATTTGAATTTATTTTCAAAAATCAAAAATTTTTCAGGAGACTCGATGCTTTGAAGGATTTGTTGTCAGGAGCCTGCTGTAGCTACAGAGTTGCCCGCACAGTTTTGAAAGTCCATGTGTGTTAAATTTTAGCTTACATCAATACGCTGTGCAAATTTCACTACGATCCATGGTTTTGCTTAGAAGTTATGACAAATCGAAATTTGAAAAAAAATCCTTGTCAACTTTTACGCACTCAGCGCCTACACCTGGCTCAAAATTTTCAATTCTTTATCATAGACAAATTACAAACATAATAAGTTTTCATTCCTAGTACTTTTTTTTAACAAAAATTTACACTGCTTGGAAATATAGGTGTACCTGAAAATTCACTTAAATGCCCGCCGCCGCCAAAAGGTTTAAGATATCTGAATTCTAGCAAGTCATGGACCTACCTGTTATATACATCTATGTTCCAGAGATTATCTCTCTTAACCATTTTGCTGATATATATATATATATATATATATGACGAATTTTCGGCGAAGCGATTTTAATACTAATGTTCTTCGAACATTAGTAAAAATCGGGTTCTCAGCCCTGAAATTGATAATTTTTTTAGTAACAAAACTCTTTGTTTTATTAACTTATACAAGGAGAACTTTGAACTCTCAGCTTTATAGCTCTATAAAAAGAACTTTTTGGAAAGCCTGACATTGTATTCTGGCATTCCCGTCATCTGCGGGGAACGCGTATTGAAGCTTGAACCGGTAGCAATACCTCTGCATGACCCGGAATGTGCAGATAATACTTTCTGAGTGATTGCGACGCGCATTGGAAATTTCATCAGCATATTCTCGCATTATGCTTCAAATACATATTGGCCCAAGCTAAACCATCTCGGGTTGGGCCACCACAGACCAATTCGAGGACAGATGCTACTGTCCACACCATGGCCGGAGCTGGTGAGCTTCAGTTGTCTATTGTCAGTCTGTCAAATCCGTTTGGTTGGTGCATGTTGGTGCCCACTCTGATCGGAATGCATTCCAATATCGACCAATCGTAGCCATCTCACACCAAGGGGGTGTACACATATTGGCCATAGGCTCTGTTGGTTTGCCTTGGGCCAATATTTATTTTCTACATTACACGTTATTAGGAGGAATTTGTGCTGCTTGGACCGGCGACCAAGCTTGCCCCTGTACGCCTGTTCACGAATAGTATCCTCTACACTTTATTTACCTGTGATGATTTGAAACGCTCTGATATGTTCATCTTTTCGCTTTATATAGCAAACATTACTCATGTCGATGTATGCTCAAAAGTTCTTTTCCCCTTATTTTTGCGAGAAATGTTCATAATTAAATGATGGGCTTTTTGGAAAACAGCTTTCAAACATTACATCTGCATTGCTGACAATGTTTGCTTTATGCATGCTGCTAGAACGCATTACAACAATTTCCGTTAACGTGAGGCAGATATGATAAATTTTTGGCTTCGGCAAAGGGCTGCCAGCAAGAGGTGTTTTTGTTATTTTCGTACCAACAAATGCTTACATTAAGTATTTACATCGCAAACTTTAGCAATGAAAATAAGTAAACAATGTTTAAATTTTCTAAAGTCTGGACATTTTTCGGATGACAACCCCTAGCACCTTCCTGTCGCTGTATCTTTCGATGAAGTCATCGAAATTAAGGCCAATGACAGCGAAGCGTTTCCCGAGAGGAAAACCGACTCGGTTTAGTCGTGCATTCATTTAGCATTGTGATGACACACACCGCGGTGTGGACCGCCTCTTGGTTTCGGATCCGAGTCGGTAAACGAGAGAAATGACCCATCGACTTGGTTCTTCGAGCGTTTTTCGATTTGTTCATTGCTGCGTAGTCCGATCGGTGGAATTGCCAAGTGTGTCATTGGCCTTAAACTGGGGATTGAACTGCATGGTAGAGAATTCTACTACAATCGGCTCTCATACCATCGGATTGGCGATTTTCAGTTCAAAAACGAGATCACAGCGCTAACAATTAAACTAACAATAGGACAAACTCAACACTAAATCCATTAATTAAAAATTACCGCGGCAATTAGTAATCTTTTGCGGATACCGTACTACGCGCGATCGTTGACAACCTAGTTTGACAACATGGATTCTCTTAGATTTTTATGCATCTTTTTATGCATTTTATGCATCAATTAGTTTTTGTTGTTGGGAGTCAAAAATATCTTTGAATGATTTTTTTCCAAAACTAAGATGAATACATGCTTGAGGCTGCAAGTGAAAAAATATTACGAGAATATAATTATGAAATATAATTTTAATGGAGAGTGTGGAAGGAGGTGCATAAAAAAATGTGTTATATGAAAATAATCATAACGTGTCTACTTGTATTTATTTGCGTCTCTATGACCTCAAGCAATACGATGGGCTTTCAAGTTAGAGCTTTAATTCCCCCGAAGCTAGTCACAAGCCCGGGTTTGAAGGAAGATAGGGGTGTGAGACGAAAGCACTATTGCAAATCGTTCTTTTATGATACTTAAACATTGAACTGAACAACAGAAGAACATTGAACAGAAGAATAATGATATCGGCCTGCTTCACATTCGACGTCATTAGAGGAGCTATTAATGTAGAATTCCTGAATAGTAAAATTTCGATAAATATCCCTGTGAGGAACACCAGGTCCAATCGTTTCCTAAAAGAATATTCACATTCGACGACATACGCAGCAAATGAGCCTATAAATAGATGCTGCAGAATATTCAACAGCATAAGTCACTTATATTCCCCTACGATTTCCAAATCATCCTTCAAATCCTTTCTTTTGCATGCCATCCATACTCCTAAACCTTAAGCCATAGCTTATATGTCAATGTTTTTATTTATTGATTGTTATTTATTAATCTTTTTGTTACTTTTTTCATTTGTTTGTTACTTATTTAACTTGTTTGCTTTTACTTTTTACTTCATTTTACTTTTCCATTTTATTTTTATTTTGTTATTTTATATTAGATTTTGTACCTTGTTTGGTGAATTAATAAAATAAATAAAATTAAATTTACAGATGGATGTTTATCAAATTCCATGTGTGGCTATTGCATGCTGAGTGATTGTGACGCTCATTGGAAATTCCAATAGCGCATTCTCTTTGCTACTAGGGGGAATTGGTACTGTTGTTTTTCATACATTTTACTTACCCGTGATGATTTGAAATGCTCCGAAATTTTCATCTTTCTGCTTTATATAGCACACTAGCCATAGCCGATGTATGCTCGCAAGTTCTTTCCCCCTTATTTCTGCGAGTGATGTTCATTGGCCAGTCATGGACTCTTAGAAAACCCCTTGCAAGCACATTACATTTTCATTACCAAGAATTTTTTCTTCATATATTCCGTCCGGAATGCATTACAGCGATTCCCGTTGGGCGGCTCGAGCTCTATTGCATGCATAGTCGGAGAGAATATGCGCTCAGCACACTGACACTACAAAGAGTGTTTACTAGTGATCATATTATAATTAAGTGGCTCGTGGTGAAAGCTAGGATCAATGCAATATTATTATGTTACATACTGTTTAGGCTAAATTTAAAGTTTTGTTACCATTATGGTTTACTCTTATTCTAATAGAATACATTATTTGTGAATTTCAAATATTCAGTTATCTATCCCCAGTAGGTGTTCCGACTTTTAGAAACATAAAATTCTGGCTTGAATGGAGGGCTGAGCATATATTGTTCAGGAGAGTAATCACTAAAAATATCAAAGGGAGAGAGGTAGTAAGAGTTTCCTCGATGCTGTGGAGCACTAAATAAGTTTCTAACGGATTCTAGTAGGTGTGAGTGAAGTTTCTCGATACGTCTCCGGCTCGATTAAAAAAGATAGTGAAGGATTGGTGTCACGTTCGATTCTTTGTAGAGGATTTTAGATCGAAAATGTTTTTTATTCGGGCGGCGATATTTTGAAAGATAAAATTTGTATTTCTTCCGCCGCTGTTGGGGATATCGTTATCCAGGTAGTGAAATTGTATGCTATTATGGGCCGGATTAAAGTTTTGTACATAAAAATCTTTGTACTTTTTTGAACAGATTTAGAGGAAAGAAGCGGAGCGAGCATTGAGGTGGCTGCTTTAGTCTTTTTCAGCGTTATTCTCGCGTGCGGGTTTGCTTTTAGTCGGTGGTGGAAGCTGACTCCAAGATATTTTAGATTCTCTTTTAGATGAATAGATTCACTTCCAATGTTTACCGAAAGGGATCTGCTCTTGCTTACTGCGCGCCGGTGTCCTTTTTCGCTTGCGTTGTGAAAGCAGATAAGTGCCGATTTTGATGCGTTTGGTGTGAGTCCACAGTCCTGCATGAATGCGTCAATAGTGCTGACCACTCTTTGAACTCTTTCTTTTGCAAAAGAGAGGATGACACGAACACTGTACGTGACAGGCCGATAGCTGTCTATTCTGCCAGTTGAATACAGACGACTCTGAAGGCTTGAATGGTAGAGTTAGAAGTAGTTTGATTTGAAAATGTTAGAAAGTTGGGGTAACCTAGACTTGATGCCCCACACTGTGATTAGACCATTTTACCAGTAGGTGTCACTGCGGTACGTTCAGTGAAATTTACAACACCTCTAGAGCGCTCAAACTTTGCGATTTGTTAGGGAACAGTGCAGTTAAAACTTGATGTCGGCTTTACGGAATAATTAGGTTTTTGAGGTTCGGTGTATTGTGGAATCTTTCGATATCTGTATTTAAAGTATCGAGTTGTGGCCATGAACATTATTAATTTGTTCATTGTCGAAAAAATTTTTTGAGCTAGGAGAAGAAAATTCTCCAAAGAAAATCACTTTCTTAGATTTTCCTACTGTATCTATGTATTGAATAATTATGTGAATATCCAACCAAATTCATAATTTTAATTTAAAAGCTTTCGCACATTAAGAAAATTTATCGATGAGAATTAAGTACGGAATCGTTTTGGATTTAAACCAGATGTCGTTATATATTAATTCATGAGGTCCTGATGAAGCATCTATTTTTTAAAAGACTTTTTTTTTGAAGCGAAATCCATTAATGTTTGAGAATAATTAACCCTCCAAGTTTACACCGATATACTGATCTCATAGACGTGTTGGCGTGTTCGAACGCGGCTTTTTGATAGGAGTCGAATTTTACTATTTCAAAATAAAGAAAGGATGGTCGGCGGTCAATGGCGTTAGCAAAAGACAATTCATAGGGGCTAATAACTTAATAATAATAAAATGTATATATATATATATATATATATATATATATATATATATATATATATATATATATATATATATATATATATATATATATATATATGTATATATATATATATGTATATATATATAAATAAAACAAAGTCGGGTTAGATTTTTATGGTCTTGATTTGTTAAATTTTTCTCCGGCCCGAATAGCAAAATAACTATTAAAACATCGGAAAAATTCCTAAAAAAAAATTCATTTTCTTAAACATTTTGTATGAGAAAAGAAATCTAAATCCGTATACAACGCCATTGAGTTGGTTGTGCAGATGTGCGCCGGGATTTTCCAGTGTTTTTTTTCAATTCCGCGAGCCAGAATATCCAATCTGTCACCACGAAGTCATAATGAAATTAGACTTCGGAATATAGCGAATCAATCTACTTCACATGAATAAGAAATCGTACGAGAAAAGAGAAAGGGGACCCAGGAAAGGCAACTCGTAAACAAACACTGCATAAGCATCCAAATAATGCATGGAAGCATTACAGATCCAGATCCAGACCCAGTTCTGTTCTTTTCAACATTGGCTGTCCTAGGCTGGCTAGGTATATATACAAGGAGAACTTTGAACTCTCAGCTTTATAGCTCTATAAAAAGAACTTTTTGGAAAGCCTGACATTGTATTCTGGCATTCGCGTCATCTGCGGGGAACGCGTATTGAAGCTTGAACCGGTAGCAATACCTCTGCGTGATCCGGAATGTGTAGATAATACTTTCTGAGTGATTGCGACGCGCATTGGAAATTCCATCAGCATATTCTCGCATTATGTTTCAAATACATATTGGCCCAAGCTAAACCATCTCGGGTTGGGCCACCACGGACCAATTCGAGGACATATGCTACTGTCCACACCATGGCCGGAGCTGGTGAGCTTCAGTTGTCTATTATCAGTCTGTCAAATCCGTTTGGTTGGTGCATGTTGGTGCCCACTCAGATCGGAATGCAGGCCAATATCGACCAATCGTAGCCATCTCACACCAAGGGGGTGTGCACATATTGGCCATAGGCTCTGTTGGTTTGGCTTGGGCCAATATTTATTTTCTACATTACACGTTATTAGGAGGAATTTGTGCTGCTTGGACCGGCGACCAAGCTTGCCCCTGTACGCCTGTTCACGAATAGTATCCTCTACACTTTATTTACCTGTGATGATTTGAAACGCTCTGATATGTTCATCTTTTCGCTTTATATAGCAAACATTACTGATGTCGATGTATGCTCAAAAGTTCTTTTCCCCTTATTTTTGCGAGAAATGTTCATAATTAAATGATGGGCTTTTTGGAAAACAGCTTTCAAACATTACATCTGCATTGCTGACAATGTTTGCTTTATGCATGCTGCTAGAACGCATTACAACAATTTCCGTTAACGTGAGGCAGATATGATAAATTTTTGGCTTCGGCAAAGGGCTGCCAGCAAGAGGTGTTTTTGTTATTTTCGTACCAACAAATGCTTACATTAAGTATTTACATCGCAAACTTTAGCAATGAAAATAAGTAAACAATGTTTAAATTTTCTAAAGTCTGGACATTTTTCGGATGGCAACCCCTAGCACCTTCCTGTCGCTGTATCTTTCGATGAAATCATCGAAATTAAGGCCAATGACAGCGAAGCGTTTCCCGAGAGGAAAACCGACTCGGTTTAGTCGTGCATTCATTTAGCATTGTGATGACACACACCGTGGTGTGGACCGCCTCTTGGTTTCGGAACCGAGTCGGTAAACGAGAGAAATGACCCATCGACTTGGTTCTTCGAGCGTTTTTCGATTTGTTCATTGCTGCGTAGTCCGATCGGTGGAATCGCTTAGTGTGTCATTGGCCTTAAACTGGGGATTGAACTGCATGGTAGAAAATTCTACTACAATCGGCTCTCATACCATCGGGTTGGCGATTTTCAGTTCAAAAACGAGCTCACAGCACTAATAATTAAACTAACAATAGGACTAACTCAACATTAAATCCATTAATTAAAAATTACCGCGGCAATTAGTAATCTTTTGCGGATGCCGTACTACGCGCGATCGTTGACGACCTAGTTTGACAACATGGGTTCTCTTAGATTTTTATGAGTGGGGAGCGTCAAAGGCGCATCAATTAGTTTTTGTTGTTGGGAGTCAAAAATATCTTTGAATGATTTTTTTCCAAAACTAAGATGAATACATGCTTGAGGCTGCAAGTGAAAACATATTACGAGAATATAATTATGAAATATAATTTTAATGGAGAGTGTGGAAGGAGGTGCATAAAAAAATGTGTTATATGAAAATAATCATAACGTGTCTACTTGTATTTATTTGCGTCTCTATGACCTCAAGCAATACGATGGGCTTTCAAGTTAGAGCTTTAATTCCCCCGAAGCTAGTCACAAGCCCGGGTTTGAAGGAAGATAGGGGTGTGAGACGAAAGCACTATTGCAAATCGTTCTTTTATGATACTTAAACATTGAATTAAATTTACAGATGAATGTTAATCAAATTCCATGTGTGGCTATTGCATGCTGAGTGATTGTGACGCTCATTGGAAATTCCAATAGCGCATTCTCTTTGCTACTAGGGGGAATTGGTACTGTTGTTTTTCATACATTTTACTTAAGGCCAAGATTCAATCAACGCGAATGCGAATGCAAACAGTTTGAGCACAGGCAAATCATATGCAAGACGCAGCGAATAGAACCATTCACGACGAATGCGAATTCGCACAAACTTGCGAATGCGACTAGTTTGAGCAAAGAGCAAAATAGTCGCACGAATTGTTGGAATGGCCAATTGCACGAAAAGAAAATGTAGTACATGATGTAGTCGGTGTCATATAATAGTAAGTTGGGTCTTGGGTAAAAAAATGTATAGTGGCGGTTAGTTTGAAAGAAAATAGGGATTATTGGTTTTCATGTGAAAATAAGTAGATTTCACAATTGGATATTAATCGCAATAGGTTTTGTAGCGCAGTCACTTAGATAAGAAATGCACATTTAATTTCGCAGAAAGATTTGAATAAAAAACTGTTTCAGCTGGCAGGAGATGGTTTCATTTTGTTCGTAAAAAGTAATGGGTGGGAAAAATTGTTGATGACTATGTTTGTGTTAGGTAGTTGTCAAAATATATTTATGAAAATATGTCTATAATCTCAAATTTGTGGTTTTGAAATTTTTGTGACACATTCATTAAGGAAGAGAAGAAAATTCGTTTGTTGTCTGATAGTTCATACCCACGTCAATCAACATGGAAACATTACAGTACATATAGTTTTTTAATATTTTGTGACTTTGTTTACCGAATACTATTCAATTACTTTTTGATTTATTAATAAGTAATTTGGAGAGCTTCCCTCAGAGTTCGGTAGTGTTGCATCTGCTAATAGCAACAATACGCCAGTCAACATTTCGGTCATGTATATTTCTTGGATGTCATGTATTTTTCTCAAAACAATGTCAATTCGCAACAAACAGAGTATTTTCAGGTTAAAAACAAAGTAAGTTCAATTAATTGCACAATATTCGGAAATGGCACCGTATCCTACAACCACTAACGAATTCAAATACCTCACTCACTTTACATTTTTTCCAGTTGGCAGTTTTGACGCGAATGCGAATCGCACCGATTGGTTCTTCAAATGCGATTCGTTTGCGTGCTCCTGTCAAAAAATGCGATTCGCATTTCGCATTCGCGTTGATTGAATCTTGGCCTTTACCCGTGATGATTTGAAATGCTCCGAAATTTTCATCTTTCCGCTTTATATAGCACACTAGCCATAGCCGATGTATGCTCGCAAGTTCTTTCCCCCTTATTTCTGCGAGTGATGTTCATTGGCCAGTCATGGACTCTTAGAAAACCCCTTGCAAGCACATTACATTTTCATTACCAAGAATTTTTTCTTCATATATTCCGTCCGGAATGCATTACAGCGATTCCCGTTGGGCGGCTCGAGCTCTATTGCATGCATAGCCGGAGAGAATATGCGCTCAGCACACTGACACTACAAAGAGTGTTTACTAGTGATCATATTATAATTAAGTGGCTCGTGGTGAAAGCTAGGATCAATGCAATATTATTATGTTACATACTGTTTAGGCTAAATTTAAAGTTTTGTTACCATTATGGTTTACTCTTATTCTAATAGAATACATTATTTGTGAATTTCAAATATTCAGTTATCTATCCCCAGTAGGTGTTCCGACTTTTAGAAACATAAAATTCTGGCTTGAATGGAGGGCTGAGCATATATTGTTCAGGAGAGTAATCACTAAAAATATCAAAGGGAGAGAGGTAGTAAGAGTTTCCTCGATGCTGTGGAGCACTAAATAAGTTTCTAACGGATTCTAGTAGGTGTGAGTGAAGTTTCTCGATACGTCTCCGGCTCGATTAAAAAAGATAGTGAAGGATTGGTGTCACGTTCGATTCTTTGTAGAGGATTTTAGATCGAAAATGTTTTTTATTCGGGCGGCGATATTTTGAAAGATAAAATTTGTATTTCTTCCGCCGCTGTTGGGGATATCGTTATCCAGGTAGTGAAATTGTATGCTATTATGGGCCGGATTAAAGTTTTGTACATAAAAATCTTTGTACTTTTTTGAACAGATTTAGAGGAAAGAAGCGGAGCGAGCATTGAGGTGGCTGCTTTAGTCTTTTTCAGCGTTATTCTCGCGTGCGGGTTTGCTTTTAATCGGTGGTGGAAGCTGACTCCAAGATATTTTAGATTCTCTTTTAGATGAATAGATTCACTTCCAATGTTTACCGAAAGGGATCTGCTCTTGCTTACTGCGCGCCGGTGTCCTTTTTCGCTTGCGTTGTGAAAGCAGATAAGTGCCGATTTTGATGCGTTTGGTGTGAGTCCACAGTCCTGCATGAATGCGTCAATAGTGCTGACCACTCTTTGAACTCTTTCTTTTGCAAAAGAGGGGATGACACGAACACTGTACGTGACAGGCCGATAGCTGTCTATTCTGCCAGTGGAATACAGACGACTCTGAAGGCTTGAATGGTAGAGTTAGAAGTAGTTTGATTTGAAAATGTTAGAAAGTTGGGGTAACCTAGACTTGATGCCCCACACTGTGATTAGACCATTTTACCAGTAGGTGTCACTGCGGTACGTTCAGTGAAATTTACAACACCTCTAGAGCGCTCAAACTTTGCGTTTTGTTAGGGAACAGTGCAGTTAAAACTTGATGTCGGCTTTACGGAATAATTAGGTTTTTGAGGTTCGGTGTATTGTGGAATCTTTCGATATCTGTATTTAGAGTATCGAGTTGTGGCCATGAACATTATTAATTCGTTAATTGTCGAAAAATTTTTTTGAGCTAGTAGAAGAAAATTCTCCAAAGAAAATCACTTTCTTAGATTTTCCTACTGTATCTATGCATTGAATAATTATGTGAATATCCAACCAAATTCATAATTTTGATTTAAAAGCTTTCGCATATTAAGAAAATTTATCGATGAGAATTAAGTACGGAATCGTTTTGGATTTAAACCAGATGTCGTTATATATTAATTCATGAGGTCCTGATGAAGCATCTGTTTTTTAAAAGACTTTTAGTGGGTATCAGCATACTTTGCTGAATTGAAAATGTGGAAAGTAATTTTTTGAATTTAGAGCAATAAACAACACTTTTATAATTGCTTATTTTGATGTTCTTTGAGAATTCTATTTCGAATATCAGTTTTTTTTTTTTGATATCGTTATGAATTTTACTTGCTTTAGTGATTCTAGCTGCAGGATTATCGAGTTTCCACTGGATATATGTATATATATATATATATATATATATATATATATATATATATATATATATATATATATAAATATATATATATATATATATATATATATATATATATATATATATATATATATATATATATATATATATATATATATATATTTATATATATACATATATATTTATATATATATACATATATATATATATATATATATATATATATATATATATATATATATATATATATATATATATATATATATATATATATATATATATATATATATATATATATATAAGCTTATTTTGTTGATTAATACTCCCACTAGACCTTTGGTTGGAATATAATTTAGTAACAGGATTCTTGCTATGAAATATTATTTCATATTATTTTATTATTATAATCTGAGATTAAATCAAGTTCAAAAGCACTTCCGAAATTGGAATCTAATTTTTATTATCCTCTTCGGCACTATGAATCTTTGCATCGATGGAACATATATTTCAGAAAAATTTCAACTTCAGAGTTTGTATCAATTGGCATGTGACTTTGTTCAAACAAATTCACTTTCTCTTTATCGCGATCTTTAATTTAAAAGAAACACCAATCGTCTAATTAACAATAATTATTCCACTACTTTCCACATTTATAACATCAAATTCTAAGTTCAACTTTCTAACAACATTTTTACTTTTACTTCACAACCTTGTCTCTCAACTGTTCACTACTTTCTGATCTTCTTGACCATTTCAAAATTTTAAAAATTCAAAAGCTACTTTCACACTTCCGAATTCAAAAACAAGGTACCGCTGCGCCACCGGTAACTTTCCACACTTGCCCGGGTCATTGTATTATGCCGCTTTCCTAGATGTCCGGAATGACCTGCGGGCTGGTAATGCCTTGAGCGACCCCTTGCGCATAATTCCATAGTTTCTCCTAGACAGTGACAACCGGTCGTCTGTCACTGTCAAGTTTTAATTGTAAACATTCTCCCCCGGCTGGGACGAAGTGCCAGAATTCTGTATTTTCCCATCTGTAAATATGTTATTAGTATGAGGAAATATATTACCAAATTTACTCCTTTTTTTTTTATTGCTATCCAGATTCTGCGTCTCGGGATGGTCGCTGGATTAGTCAAAAGAACTATCGACGGTATTTCCACCGTACCGACTGTCTCTTGACCCTGGAACGGGTGACGTTTTTCAGCGCGTCACACTCGCTGTTTGGGAAGGTGATTTGGCATGTTAGGTTGATGGTGCTTAGTTTGTTCGGTTTTCGAGTAGTTGAGACATGTATCTATAGGATTCTATTCGTTGTGGTAATAATAGCTTCTATTGTTGCAGAATGTGCTTGTGGTACATTTCAGTCAATATTTCAATTCGGTGATTAAGTTAATATGTTTGATTTGGTAGGTTTGATGTAGTATGTATTGGTTATAGTGCTATTTTCGTGACGGGTCGTTTATATTCTCTATCATTACTCTTAATGGACACGACTCGAACAATTTCATCTTTGCCTGGGTACACAGCGGTAATTCTTGCTAGTGCCCATTTGTACGAAGGGTATCTCTCGTCCTTAACGAGGCAAAGATCTCCGATGTTCGGATTCGGTTGCTGTTGTAACCATTTCGGTCTGGATTGCAATCTAGATAGGTACTCTGTGTGCCATCTTCTCCAAAAAGTTTGAGTCAATCGCTCAGTCAATTGCCAGCGATCTAAACGATTTAATTTAACATCCATAAGATTCATTTCGGGAGGAGCTAACAATGTGTCTCCGATTAAAAAATGTGCAGGCGTTAATGCAGTTGTATCATTGGGATTGTCGCTTAAGGGACATAACGGTCTAGAGTTCAAACACGCTTCTATTTTTATGAGTACTGTCGTAAATTCTTCATAAGTTAATGCCGCATCTGATAATATTCTACGTAGATGTCGTTTCAATGATCTTACCCCCGCTTCCCAAAGACCTTCAAAGTGTGGTGATGCAGGGGGATTGAAATGCCAAGTTATATCATACATAGCGCTCTCTTCAGCAACATTCATCAAGATCGATTTTATTTTTCGAAATTCAGTGGCAGCTCCGACAAAGTTAGTTCCGCAATCACTGTAGATATGGCTGCAGAGTCCTCGTCTTCCAGTAAAACGACGGAGGGCAGCCATAAAGGCTTGCGTTGTCATGTCTGACACAACTTCTAGATGGATTGCTTTGGTACATAGACATATGAAAACCGCGACATAACCTTTGTAGATTTTTCCACCACGTCCTTGCTTATCCTTCATGTTGAAAGGCCCACAGTAATCTACGCCCGTGTGCAAAAATGGGCGCGATATTGAAACTCGAGGTTCGGGTAGGCTGCCCATCAATTGTGTTGCGCACTTTGCCGTGGCTCGAACACATCTAATGCATTTGTGAATACATTTTTTCATTGCATTTCTCCCTCTGATAATCCAGTATTTTCTTCTTATGGTTGCTAACATTAGTTGTATTTGGCCATGTAATGTTTTTTGGTGGAATTTATGTATCAATAAGTCAGTAAATCTTCCATCGGCTGGAATAATTATGGGGTGTTTTTCATCGAATGATAACTCTGCGTTTGACAATCTTCCCCCAACTCTTAAAAATCCATTCCCGTCAATGAATGGATTCAAATTGAGCAGTCTCCTGCCCTTTTCAAGTGGTTGTCCTAGATTTAAAGACTTTATTTCGCTGTGAAATTCAGTGCCTTGTATGTGTTTAATCTAACAAATCTCGGCACGTTGTAGCTCTTGAACTGTTAAAGGACCCTTGTTGATACCTTTCCGAGATATTATGACTGCGAACCGGAAACAATACGCCGTAACACGGATTAATCTTGTATATGTAGAAACCCTTTGCAGTACGACGGCCATCCAATCGTCATCTTTGGTGTGTATATTGACTCAAATTTGACTGCGCTGTTCTAGTTTAGTGTTCTCGCTAAGTTTCTGGGACGGCCAGAATTCAGTATCTCTTTCCAGCCATGTTGGCCCATTCCACCATAGCTTGCTGTTTACTATTTCCACTGCTGAAACCCCGCGTGAAGCTAAGTCTGCTGGATTTTGACATGATGGGTCGTGTCGCCATGATACGTTGCCTATTAAATCATAGATCTCAGCGGTTCGATTAGCAACAAACGTAGTCCATCGAGTTGGATGTCCCTTGAGCCAGGACAGAACGATTTCGGAATCAGACCAGAGACAAATGTCGTTGGCTGTTAAGTTGAGAGCTGACATCACTTCCTTCAGCAATTTTGCTAGTAAAACCGCACCACAAAGCTCTAAACGAGGGATCGTGACTGGTCTAACAGGGGCTACTTTCGATTTGGCTATGAGTAGACTGGCTTGTGTTTGATTTCCATTGCGAACAACTAAGTATATGGCGGCTGCATAAGCTTGCTTTGATGCGTCGCAAAAGCCATGAATTTCGATCCTGGAGTTAGGTTTATTACTCACCCATCTATTAATTTTCAGTAGTTCTATAGTTTTCAAATTATTTTGTAGCTTGGACCATTGCTGAACGATCTCCGGTGGAACTGGTTCGTCCCACGTTTGACCGTGTAACCATAATGATTGTAAGATCATTTTTCCAACTATTATGATCGGAGCCAGCCACCCCATCGGGTCGTACAGTCGAGCGATTTCGGATAAAATATTTCGTTTTGTGATTGGGGATGCTAGTTCATGGTGTCGAACTCGATACGTAAAATAATCTGATAAAGGGTACCAGATCAATCCTAGTGATTTATATCCCTGTTCCAATTGTAAGTCTGCTGCTTCGTTCAACTCAATATCTTCCCCAGGAAGTCCTTCTAGTAGTTGTGTGTCATTGGCTAACCACTTTCGCAGTTTAAATCCTCCTAATTGCATCATTGTGTCAATTTCATTTCGCTTCACAAGGGCTTCATCAATAGTACCTCCTCCGGAGAGTAGGTCATCCACATATATCTCGTTGTATACGGAATGTCTTGCACGTGGAAATCAATGTCCTTCATCTTTCGCCAATTGATGGAGTGTGCGAATTGCTAGAAATGGTGCACACGTGAGTCCGAAAGTCACTGTATCCAAAGAGTATTCTTCAATTGAGTTCGTCGATTCCTGCCTCCACAGTATTCGTTGGTAATTTGCATAAGAGGGATGTATCCTGATTTGGCGATACATTTTTTCGATGTCCGCAAGGAATGCGAATCTGAACAATCTCCAATTCATGAGTATCGACATCATATTAGTTTGAATTGTTGGGCCTGTTAGTAATATGTCGTTAAGTGATACTCCGGAACTTGTTTTCCTTGATGCGTCAAAAACTACACGCAGTTTGGTCGAAGTACTCTCCTTTAATACAGCGTGATGTGGGATATAATGTGTTGTGCAAATAGATTTTCCATTTTCTATCTTGTATTCACTTCGGGTGTCCACTCGATGCATATGTCCAAGGGCTATGTATTCTTGCATACACCTTTTGTATTGCATTGCAAGTTCAGTATCTTTGCTAAATTTGCGTTCTAGATTTAACAAACTTGTGACGGCAGTGTGTTTTGATTCTCCCAATAGACCTTTACTAAATTCGTCCTTGAATGGTAATCTAACGGTGTATCGTCCGTTTGTATTTCTGATTGTAGTAGCTGCGTAGAACCTTTCACATTTTTCATCTTCCATTTTCAATACCTTCCGCGGATGAATTTCTTCTATCTCCCAAAATTTTTGTAATTGTTGTTGAAGTTCTTTGTTATGATCAATTTCGATACTAAAGTTGTGCACGTTATGAACATGTTCTAGCTCAATTCCTTCGGAAATTATCCAACCAAGCTTCGTCTTCTGAACAATTGGGCCTAAAGAGAGTTGGAGCACATCGCCGAGTATGACCTTTGCGTATACTTCAGCGCCTAATAGTATGTCGATTTTTCCAGGTTTGTCAAATTGTGGGTCTGCCAGAGGTAGATTACCCAATTGTTCTCGAATGGACAATTTGATGCTGCGTGATGGAATGAGTTTAGTGATTCTATTTACCACTAAAGCTGTTAAAGGGACTAGTTCTTTGCTATCGGTTAACAAGCTGGCGGAAATCTTCCCGGTAATTTTAGTTGCAGCAGAACTTCCGAAACCAAAAACATTAATGTTTGTTGTTTCTTTTTTCAACCCCAAGTGTTGGACTGCTGATTCAGAAATGAACGAGGCTTGTGACCCTTGATCCAGTAACGCACGATACAATCCTATGGTTCCATTTGATGTTTGGAGCTGAACTAACGCAGTTGCTAGGAGTACATCACCTGATGCCATTGTAGTGAATGACTGTGCTGCTGCTGAATTGTGAGATGTCGGTTGAAACGATGTCGCGTTGGTATTATTTGGAAAGGAGTTAACAGCATTGCCAATAGTCGGTGGATTTTCACGATGTAAAAGTGTGTGATGACGACGCTGACATTTCACACACGAGGATTTACTTGGACAATTCATAATCAAATGACCCTTTCGTAGGCAATTCAAACATAGCCTCTTTCGCTTCACAAATTCAAGTTTCTGTGGTTGAGTCGCCTGTAGAAACTTGGAACATTTCATGATATTATGTGGTCCATTGCACATTCTACATTGTGACGCCGTCGGAACAGTTTGAACAGTATGACTTTGTCTGCTCGTGCTCTGCAATTCGAAAGATCTACGTTTTACCCTGTCATCAGCAATCGCTTCTAATGCCCGGAAACGGTTATCTAAGAATTTATTTAATTCATCAAGTGTTGGTATTTCTCGTTTAGTGGCCGTTTCTTGTTCCCAGATACTACGAGTCTCATTTGGTAATTTTTGTATCAAAAAATATGCCACTACTGCTGCCCATAGATCATCCACTTTCAAATTTTCGATTGCTTTGAGACTCTCGAACGATGTATCTATTAATTTACGAATAGAGCAAGAAGATTTGGTCGTGATTGATGGCTGAGAGAACAGACGTTTGAAATGGGCATACAGAAGTGCTCGTTTATTGGAATAACGTTCCTCCAAAATCCTCCATGCCGTTTCATAATTATCATCCGTAATGTTGTACGGTCTTAGTAGAAGCTCAGCTTCACCTGCTAGGCTAGCTTTCAAATAATGAAGCTTTTGGACAGAAGATAAAGAACTTTTGCTGTGTATTAGCGAGACGAATAAATCTTTAAACGACATCTGTTAATTATTATAGCCCGTCCAGACTACGGATACTTAAGTATCCGCATACATAAGTATCTGCCAAAAGATGGTCCACACTGCAGCGACATTTGCAGATACATTTTACCCTTGCCATGAAAATCAATGAAAAGTATACGCTAATTGTAGATACATTTTCGAGCAATAGCGGATACAATTGTATCCGGATACATAAGTATGTGGAAACAACGGTCCACACTTGAAATTAGCTCACACTGTTGTATGCAGGTACAAAACTATGTGAAAATTACTAGTGTGGACCGTTGTTTCCGTATACTTATGTATGCGGATACAATTGTAGGCGCTGTTGGAAAATGAATGCGGATACTTCTTCGATTGAGCGATTATTGATTCGGAAGCGAGAAACACTTTGCGATGCAGTGCACGCATTGTAATGCACTTGAAAGCAATGCTGTGTTCTCACAATTAATGCCAAATTAATTTGTGGAGGTTTGATATTTAGATTTTCTGTATCTGTTTTTCGTCAATTTACAATTTAATGCCTGGAGTGTAATTCCCGCCTCAATTTAAATAGTTGTTGCACGGCCAAATATTTTCAAACAAATATCAACCGATGCAGTGTTTTCATAAATTAGCCTAAACGATGCAGTGCAAGTTGTTACACAGAATCACATGAGTTTTAAATTTCAATGCAGTGCAGTGGACTGCACTGCATCCACAAGCATCATTTGCTCATGCTTTTTCGATTGAGCGATGAATGATTGTATTATAGGTACAACATACCTACCTGTGTCATTTTTAATGACACTGCAGGTTAGCCTGAACCTAGGGCAGGCATGTAAACGAAAATCTTTACCTCATTCCTGGTAAATAGCCAATGACCAAATGACCCATTTTTCAGCACACAAAACATGTGTTGAGAATTCTCAACCTCATTATCATACCAAAATGAAATTCACGGGACATGGCGGTTTGGAAATGCAGCAGGTCTAAGAGACTTTTGGTGGTTGTTACTGAGTAATTTGGCCACTTTCGTTCCGAGAAACACTGCCATGGAAATTTCATCCACTGTATACCTGAGTATATTAGTGTACATGTATACTAATTGAATTTTATGGCCCTACACCTAATTAAAAATACGGAAAAACCTAACAAAAACTTAAAGACTTGTAATCATTTTTAGTTCTTTTTCTGCGAAAAAGGGTAGTATATTTACAATACATATTGGCATGCATTACCTAAGTTTTACCTACGCTATTGATTATTTGTGGTATCTGTTATTTTATTAATTTTTCGTGTGCAGGTAATATATTTGCATATCTCAGTCTACAAAATTCAGGGGATCGATTATTTCATTTTATTTAACCTGCATATAGATGCTTGTGAAAAAAGGAGTCATCTATACCTACATATGTATATATATGTATATACACATATATGTATATATATGTATATACACATATATGTATATATATGTATATACATATATATATATATGTATATGCATAATATGTTAGTATATATATATGCATCTGAATTTCGGGCAAAGCGATTCTAATAGTAATTTTCATTGAAAACCGGTAATTGCCTACTTTTAGAATTTCAGTGCCCACAAATATTTCATTTTCCAATACTGTATCTTAGCCATTCTTCAAAAATAAATTTTCTTATCAGATTTTCATTCTCATATCCCATGCATTCATCAATGCATCCGCAAAATTAGGTCCACAGCAATTCTTTTTCAAATGTTTCCGCATACAATTGTATCTGCGGTCTGGACGGGATTATATGTTTCCGGATACTTATGTATGCGGATACTTAAGTATCCGTAGTCTGGACGGGCTATTAGATTTAAAGAATTTTCAACTAATTGCAACAAGCTCATTTACCTGTTACTTTTAGTGAAACTCAATTGCAACAAGCTCGTATACTTGTTACGTGAATTGATACAATCTTTAAATCAAACGCTTGATTCAGGGCCTTTCCGAATTCGTGTCTCCGACTTGGTCTTGATCTCCGTATAACAGATTATGACGTCAGCGTTTTAGCTGACCTATTATAACAGTTATAGGAGATCAAGATCATAGACTGTCCGGATTCTCTGTCTTGTCATAGGTTTTGCCTTCTTTTGACATTTCGCAAAAATGGTGACTAGTGGTGTAAATATGATAACTGGTCCGCGTGAAAATATAAATTGTGCGGGCTGCGCGTGCTATATTCGTGTAAAATGAACATGATACCCGCGAAACATTTTGAATCAATCGCGACAGTAAAAGTTAGTGCGGTTCGCGTTGTAAATATTTAATAAATGTGAAAACCGATTAAATTGTTGATTCGATGTCAACTGCGGCTTCGAGCTACGAGTGCTCCTAAGAGCAATTGCTGCCTCTGAGAGTTTCCCTGAAGTGAAGTTACAAAACGACATAGATTTCCGGTAGGAATTATACTTTTATTGTGCTGTTTCAATATGAAAACTCTTAATTTCTTACAGATAAATGTATTTATGGTTGGCTGAAGTAATGTCTGGAAATGCTCCACCCGAACATAATGCTCAATCGAAGCTATTTCTTATTGAGAATTTCAAGGTAAACAATTTAAAACTGGATTTTAGATTAATGCTACAGAATTTGATTGATTTGAAATTTCTTGCAGAATTTAGTCGAAGCAACCCAAATACCAGAGTCTCAAAAGGACCTGCTCCAGATTGTGGCGGAACTGAAAGTATATGAAAAAGAGATGCAAAAAAGTACTGCTGGTGAAGGCGTAAAACGTTTGAATAAAGAACGACTCCCTGGTGGTGAAGATATTCATCAGGATGACTATAAAGGCGAATCTGTGCAGCAATTTATGATGCATTTTATATATAATTATTACAGTTCTGTAGTTTATTTGAATGATTTTTGTTTGGAAGTAAATGTATTTTCATTAAAACTGATTGATCTGCGGTTTTTGTGAGAAATGATGAGAATTAAATATCGTTTTCTGCCGAATAAGGATAGATTTATAGATTAATATGAGCGTATGTAGGTTTTCACAGTGGTATAGGTTCACCATGAGTCTTGTTTTTGCACATAAATTCCCTTTTTTACCCATCAACCTTTATATCGACAAGCGAAATCAAGAGAGCTTATAACTCATACCACCTCATCTATAGCATTGTAAAGTAGCTGATCTTTAATACCTTTTGATAAGTTAATCCAACAGCATCAAATCGGTTCAATCCACTGTTTAATTATTCAAACAGCAGAAAATATATTTACCAAATCAAACGGCCATCTTACTTGTATAGGTTTATAATTTCATATTCCTTAATGCAACTAACAGTCTACAGAATTTTGATTGTAAAGTTCTATAAAAACGCAAACATCAGAATCATTAAATGTCACTTTAAACTTAGCATCAATACTAGTAAGATATAAGGCACATTGTTTTCGATTGTTAATAATTTGATCAGTAAATGATCGAAGATAAAGGAACATCAAATCAGTTATTGTCATGTTGAGTATTTGAGACTTTTTGAGTTATTTTCACGTACTTTATCACTCATAAGCTGTGCATGAGATTCGACCGTTTTACTTTGAATTACTGGTGTAATTTCGGAGTCCTCTGTATCGGAAATATAACCGTCATCTCCTGTTCAACCATTCGTTCCCAAACCTTGTACTGGCTGAGAAAACAAACAATTTCGCCAATAGTCATTTGACGATGGTGATATCGATCTTCGTATCCTGGTAAAAATCAAATACCCATTTTTTTTATTACGTCCAGATTCAATTCACGTCCATCAACGGCAGGAAAATGTTCAACTTCCAGCCCCTTTTCCTTGACACTTTCTTCCATTTATAGTATTCGTTCGTACGCCGTTGTTGATCATGGTTGGAGGTTGATCATGTAGATTTTGTTAAAATTGAGCCGATCTCTAGAAAAGGAATAAGTGCTTTGGTTTGAAATTGAAAGACAGAAGCATTTTCGAATAGTACCTACCTTTTCGGATATCAATGTAGTCTTGTAAATATCCCGGCAATTTCGCAATTCCCTTTTTTATGTCATTAATAATATTCGATTTGATATAAATTAATTGCTGATGGTCCCGTTCGATACGTTCATTTTTGTCCAGCGGTGAAATTATATAGCCATATTGACGTTCATTTCTTATCACCATATCCAGCCCGGCTGTTTTTGCTGCAATCGCAAAAATGGTTACATCGTCATCGGGTCCATTGTACAATATGCTCTGGTTGTTTTCTTTTTGGTACTTCAGCAAACTATGAGAATCAAAGACTAGCAAAATGTAACCTAACTCACAAAAAGTAACCTATCATGACGTCTTGATGACTATCATGAACTGTTATACAGAGGAGAAATATCAAGCCGTAGATAAACTATTCGGACAGGCTAAACTTGATGTGACGTCACATTCTGTTATAACAAGCTGAAGACCAAGGTGAAGACGAATATTCGGAAAGGCCCTCAATCGCTTAAAACTGAATGAATTTATTTGTTATCATTTCTTCTTTATATCTTAATAAAATACTTAACGTAGACATAAATTCCAATTGATAGCTTCATATTGCATTTGACTTAAAATCAATGGTTTTGTGCTTACACATGCAATATGAAACTTCACATGTCGATTGTGTTTTAGTACAAAATAAGTTTTTTTTTTTTTTTTTTTTTTTTTTTTTCTTTTTTTGGGAGCGGATGTCAAAAACCTTCAATAGGTATCTTGCGAACTAAACAAGATTATGTGAGATTCTTACTCACTAAAAAACGTCACCCGCCGACCACGTAGGTCCGAGCCGGAACCGCTTTCGCATTACTTCAACTCGGCCGTGCTACTTCCACCCATCAGGTGTCCCATTGGCTTACTTCCGTTCTGTCAAGCTTTCAGGAGTCTATGAGACATCCTTCCTCTTTTTTTAAGCGCAATACCAGCTCCACATATGCTGACACAGCTGACCAGGCGTCTTCTGACTGTAGCATCATCTCCACGATTGACTCCGGCGTCACAGGGCCAATTGTAGAGAAAAGCATGTGTCGCTCTCTTCTGAAGCGGGCGCAATGGAAGAAGGTATGCAAAGCGTCATCACTTTCCTTAGCACAGTATTTACAGAACTCCGTCCTGACTTTCCCCATTCTGTGAAGGTATTTCCTGAAGTAGCCGTGGCCCGATAGGAACTGGCACAGGTAGAAGTTTATTTCACCGTGGTCGCGATTAAGCCAAGGTTTTAAGGCGCGAATTAGCCTAATCGTCCATACTCCCTTCGAGCTCGTAGCCCAACGCTCCTCCCAAAGCTCAAGCGTTCGCGCTCGTGCTTGAGCAACCAAGATTTCTCTTCCCACTTCTGCTCTGTTCAGGAACACTTCCCTGCGTTCGTTCGCCAATAGATCAATTGGGATTACTCCCGCTATCACTAACACGGCGTTTCCTGAAACTGTTCTATAGCTGCTTGCAATTCGCAGCGCTCCCCTACGCTGGACGCTCACCATCCTAGCTCGATACTTTTCAAACCTTAACGCAGTGGCCCATATCTCCGCGCCATACAGCAGCATTGAATGAGCCACTGTCATAAGGAGCTTACGTTTACTCGGACTAGGACCGCGAACGTTTGCCATGAGTCTCCCAAGCGAGATAACAGACAGTAGCGCCCTATCGCATACTTTTCGGATGTGCTCCCCATAAGCCAGCTTCGAGTCCAATATCACTCCAAGATACTTAGCCGATTTCCTGGTCTCAAGTACTTCAGAGCCAACCGTCATGGGTATAATGGTTGGTATTCTTCTTTTGGTCAGCATGACAATCTCAGTTTTCGCGATCGCCAGCTGGAGACCATGGCTTTCCATCCAGGCTTCGACCCTTCTCATTACTTGATTGAGTTTGAGTTGGGCGAGATGAGGATTTCTCGACGTGATGACAGCGGCTACATCATCAGCATAGCCCACCAAGAGCACGTCTTCCGGCATTTCGAGGCGTAAGAGACCATCATACGCAACATTCCATAGGTCTGGCCCGAGAATGGATCCTTGTGCTGCCCCAGCTGTAATGGTTTTGCGTACAGTTCCCTGATTCGTTTCATAGATCAAATGGCGATCTTTCAGGTAATCCCGTACCATTGCCAGCAAGTATTCCTCTATTTGAAAATGTCGCTGAAGAGAATCCAGTATGTCTGTCCATCTCGCCGAGTTAAAGGCGTTACGAACGTCCAGCGTTACCAAAAACACAATGGGTCTAGCTCGATGACAAGCGGCCTCTGCGCGATCTACTGCGCTAATTATTTCGCAGATGGCACTTATTGTTGAGTGGCCACTGCGAAATCCATGTTGGTTTTTCGAGAGGTCACCTGCTCTTCGTATAGCTGCCTTAAGTCGAGGTTTCAGCAGCCCTTCCAAAAGTTTCCCCGCAGTGTCCAGCATGCGGAGAGGTCTGTACGCTGATGGTGTGTTAAAATCTCCCTTTCCCTTTGAAATTAGGGCAAGTCGCGCCACTTTCCAGGGTGACGGAAAGACACCCGCTAGTAAACATTCATTGTACATGCGTAGCAATGTTGACGGGTGTCGTTCCACAACTACCTTTAGGACTTCTACTGGAATATTGTCCGGACCTGGGGCTTTTCGGTTCTTCATTTTGGCACTCGCGCTTCGTAGTTCTTCTTCAGTGAACAAAGGGATATCTTCCTGGCGGACTGTGTGGTTGTTCTCTGCTCTTACATCGTGCGCTGGGAACAGTGAATCTTCAATATTCCTCAGGACATCCGCCTCCATGGGTGGGTCGGAACACATGCGGCCCAGCCTACCCGATACTATTTTGTAACCCTGGCCCCACGGGTCCCGGTCCACTTCTTCGCATAGAGTTTGCCACATTTGCCTTTTCCTCCGTTTTATAGCTATTCCCAGTTCTTTTTTTGCCTTTTTGTGGGTGGCGACAAGTAGCAACGCTTCCGGTCGTCCAATAGACCGCTGTGCCCTACGCCTGCATGCTAGAGCTCTTCGTCTTAGTTCCGCTATCTCCTCAGTCCACCAATAAGCGCTCTGTTTGCCCGGTAGTGACTTTCGAAGTGGCATCGACGCATTGCACGCTCGCCGAATTTCGCCCATGGTCGAATTTACAACCGTACCTATTTCCCCAGAGCCCATTGCTACCCCTGCTTGTCCTGCGCTGACTTCATCAGTAAAGCTGTTACCTAGTGACTCCAAAAGCTTCCCCCTATCCAACTTTGAAATATTCCACCCGAGTATCTTCCGTCTTAAGTTCTGAGGGGCCGGGCTTTCCTCCGACAGCCAGAAAGTAATATAGTTGTGGTCACTTCCAGTGTACTCCTCCATCACCCTCCAATCCTTTGTCATCATGGACAACGTCTCCGAGACAAGAGTTATATCGGGAATGGACTCACCGAAGCCTGGCCTGCGGTAAGTTGGTGTTGAGCCCCTGTTCACCACGACCATACTCAGCCTGGACACCATTTCCATAATTAATCTCCCTCTTGTGTTTTGAGTCGGCATCCCCCATTCCAAGGCTCTCGCATTGAAGTCACCAGCTACTACCAGTTTGCCAGGAAGGTCTCGAAGAGCGTCTTCTAATGCTTCTATCTTTCTACGAAAATCCATTATTGGGTCGTTTGGTGAAAAATAGCAGCTGACAAAACTGATGCCGCAGTTTTCAATCCAAACATATCCATCGCCCGAACCTCGCCGATCAACCCGGACTTTCCGAGTGTCTGCAACCCATAAAGCTGCATAGCCCGAAGTGTCTGAATACCATGTCTCTGGATTTCTCCTTCGGTATGGTTCGCTGATCATTGCGATTTGAGCTCTGGATTCTTGCATAAGCTGCGTGAGTAAATCATCCGCAGTGCGGCATCTTTGCAGGTTCCCCTGTAGAACCCTCATCTACGCAGCAACTTCTTCTGCGCATCGAGCGCTTCTCGGAAAGCTTTGCATGCTCCTGATCCCAGAACATGCTTCACATCTCCTGTTTTACCTTTGTCGTTGCACAGCAGGCAGAATGGCTCCGCCGAGCATACCTTTGCAACGTGTCCCACTTGTCCGCACTTCCAGCAGTTAGTGCTACGGTCTGGTCCTTTGCAACCTTTTTTGGTATGGTTGTATCCCATGCACTTGAAACAGCGCACAACTTCAGGTCGCTTCCTTACCCTAGCGTTAACCCAGCCAATTCTAATTCGTCCAGTATCAACTAGCTTCAAAGCTTTTGCTTCGTCCAGTTCAACGACGGCTTTCCTCTGTTCCCTTGTATTCGGGGGAAATAAGGTAACTTTTACGTTCTGAATCCCCTCTTCTCGAATCGCTGCTATCACTTCCTCTTCTGTCGTAAGACTGTCGAGGTCGAGTATCTCGATTTTGACTTTGGAGACGAGCCTTTTAACCTCTCCGAAACCCCCCACAGCTGCCTGGATTGCATCACCGAATTTCGAGATGTCTTCACACTTTGCCAGTGTCACAAGTACCCCACCGTCTGCCGTTTTTCTGATTTGGCGAACGTGTGCCCCAACTTTGCTTGGGCTTACTCCTGCCCGAATATGCTGAAGGACTTTTGCATAACTCTTCCCTTGGGTAGGCTTTATTACCACGGCTTCCTTTCTTGTCCTAGGCGATTTCGTTTTTTTCCGCCTCGGTTTTTTCAGGTTAAGCTCTGAATTTGACGCCAAGCTCTTGGTTGATCCAGAATTTGCCGCTTTATCTTGCCGGCCGTTACTTTTACGTGACTTTTTCAACACGGTCACCCATGTGTGCTGTTCGGTGGTGCCTACTTCAGTTCGTGCTCGAACGATATTTTCTTTGTTAGGACTACCTTCAGGCGTTCTTGCCCGTTTTTGTGCTTTGGCTTGCACAGTGCATAGAGTTTCGGTAGTATCCTTTACTCCGTGCTCTCTAGGCTGGGCTCCCTCAATTTGCCTCAGCTCTAGCTCAGCCTTCTTCCAATTTTCTCTGCAAGCTTCTACAACTTCCAGAGCCTCTTCGAGTTCAAGAAGACCGTCTTTCACCTACCGCGATATATTTTTCTGCACTTGGGATGCAGCTGCTATTTTTTTAACTATTTCCCGGCACTTTCGCAGCATCTTTTCTTCTTGTGCCCTTTCTTCAGCAATATAGCTTCCCTTTGAAGAAGATCGTGCCGTCGTCGCCGGAGAGGTACCCACTACAACGCAGTGCCTGCGTATGTTTCTTTGGACCAAACACCGTTCCGCACGCGGAGTTTCTTCACCCACTTTATTTGTGGTGGCCGCGCTAACTACCACAGCAGAATTCAGGGCGCTAGATGTTTCAGACTGCCCCTGTTCTGTTCTTGCGGAGTTTTTTCCCACAGGTGGTGTTCTTTGCACCTTTGGTCTACCAATAAAAGGATTTACTTCCTTCGTCACTGGTGTGTTTCCGTCTGCTTCGTTCACTTTATCGTCATTACTATTATGTTTATTGTTGATCATGTCTTATGGGTCCCCCCTCAGAGCCGCTATCTAGGCCCGGATGGACAGTCGCCTTAATGATCCCGTGGTTATCTAATGCAAGCAGGGAGGCCACGCGAGGGTTGCGAGGCGCCCTTATGGGGTCACCTGCGCAGAGCCAGATCAGCGCTAATCAGGAGTGCAACTCAACTGAACCTGTCCCGCCAACTCAACAGCGCGAACTTCGAACGTACTCTGAGGCCTGCCAAGGTTTTAACAGGACGGAGGCGGTATGATATTAACCTGGAGCCGTTGGCACTCGGATGTCACTCCGGTGTTACTAGGTCCAGAATACCATAGCCACCAGCCCAAATGCATCAATTCCAAATCATTAGTCGAGATCTTTGTCCGTGTAAAGTAAGCCAGTTTGTGCCAATGTAGAAACACCATATCTGCATCGCTGCCCTGCTGGCGGCAGTGCCACGACGCATCAATGGTGAGCAGGGGAGCTTGATTACCGCAGCCGTCAAATAATGCTGGAAACATTACCTGGGGCCCAGCTGCGCAGTTCTTCAGGATCATGAGATCAAGCTTTCATGGCATGGTTTTGGTCCACGGCTGCTTATTCGTATGAACAATTTTTGGCCATCTAGTCGCAGGCACGTACACAGTTAGATGTACCAGTGGTGTCATCTTATATCGCAGCGACCACACAGTTAAACCGCACTTCGCACTTAATAACCCTCCGAAGCCGTCGTACCACTGTGGGCTGCCCCTATCCGCCACCTGGGGACGCGTCCAGTAGCAGACCAGCAAACTGCCCTGGAAGTACAAAATAAGTAAAAATACTGTATAAGGAAATATTGCTGACCACATAGTTCATTGTCTCGAAGAATTTATAAAAACGGTAATTTGAATGCAAATGCAAGCAAAAAGTAATGAACCGACAAAATTGAATAGAAAGAAATTTGATGCAAATGAACTTGAATTGAGTAAATTGTTATCAAGGTGATTAGACTTTATTAATTGTTGAGTAAGCTTAATATATTGTGGTAGCTGTAGCAAAATTAAGGTATGTAGCAAAATTAAGGTATGTAGCAAAATTAAAGTGATTTATCATACAAAATCTAATTCGATGTAATTGATTAATATGCTAACTATAATTTAACATCCTCCCCGCGTTGAACACTAGTTCAAGATTCATTGAGAGTGTCAGGTTCTATTCTGAATGAAGATGCTGGTTGCGCAGATGGCTTGTGTCGCGAAGGATCTCGCTTAGTATATCAAAATGATCGTATATGCAGTATATCAAAATGATCGTTGACAGAGTTAGTCCGAGAGCAAGGTAGCCAACTGAATAGTGGTGTATATGGTGCTGGTTAAGACCAATGCTGTCGTCAACAGCCTCCTGATCTTTAAGTTTTTTATGCATGTTGTCCAGTTCGTTAATAGAGATATTTGGCATCTGAGGCACTGTCGCCGTTTCGATTGGAGGGTCCGTTGATGGTGCAGTGAAATTTATGGAGGCCGTATACGATCGTTGAATTATGGTTGAATACGTCGTGTGGTACTGAATGGTTAAGCGAGGCTGTTTTATAATACAGCCGCTTCCTAAGGTGATGATCCCTGAGCCATGTAGCATTAATTGTGTGGGCTCGCCGTTGCATACTCCGTTGATTGTCGTTCGCGTGGAAAGGGAGAAGAGCCACTTGTTAGACGCGAAGAGCTGAATCCAATGGGCCTTTGTGGGGGTTAGCTGTAGATTGCAGCTGTCATTGTCTGTCTCCCGATTGAAAAGACTTATTTCGCATTGGTTGGGCCCAAATCCAGCTTTGTAGATTGGATGCTGCTGGTTACAGAATAAATGATTGTTACTTGCATGTTTGCATGCTAGTTGTTCAAAATTTTCAAGCGGGTAGTACTGATCCTTGTGAAGGCTGACAATTATGTAGGGTGTTGCTAGCTTGATAATCCACATTTCTTCGTTTATGAGCGCTGGAATTGGAATTGGTTGGTATAACTCGAACTCATCGTTAGATTCTAATGGAATCTTCAGCTGAACAATGGTATATTTTGATCCGGGCTTTGCCTTTATTGTCATTAACTTATAGAATTGCGCGATGTCGTCATCTGGCAAAGCAAGTGTCAGTGCCTTCGGCAATTGACTTCTTATAGTTCGTAATTCTTGAAGCAGCTGCTGGGGAGATAATATTCTTAAGTTAACCTTCCCGTGGTGGGCATCCATCACCGTGTCTAATAACGCATTGTGTGTCTGTTGCAAATCGTTAGCAGCGATGAAAAGTTGAAATGCGTGGGACATGTAGATGGCAAACAACTTCTGCTGGTGAACTTCTTGGTCTATGTGATTCAATTTTTCCATCTGCGTGTTGGCAAGGGCTGTAAGCTGATGGAAATGCTCATTGATGCGATTGTAGTTGCTTCGCATAATGTTTACGGTTGAGTCAAGTATTGACGTTTGGTTCTTCAACAGATGAAAAAAGCGTTGTTGGTTGGTGGTGGTGTCATCAATGATCTTCTCCATTTTGTCAGCGTAGTCTGAATCCAAGACTCCAAACAGGCTGTTTGCAACATTGCCCACTATGTTGAGAGCACCCCTTTTAACTCTAGGAGAGATTGGTTTGTGAAGCATCAGTGCATCATCTTCTGCCAGTTTTTTTAGCTGTTGTTGGATTCTTCGCACTGTCTCGGTACACGGTCCTGGTTCGACTAGTTTCCCGCAAAGATCTGATAAAATATTCGTTGCATTGGTCAAAGTAGTGTATTCCTTCCAGTAGCTTGTCATGTTATAGTAGACCACTATTTCCCATTCGCTAGAGATTATGCTAGCGCGTCCGAGATTTTCAAAGTAAACGGTCGGTCGAGTCTCATTGAAAGTTTCTATTTCAATGTTTGAACCCCTGACATTGGGAACAATCAAGCAGGCTAGCAGAATGGTAGTGACAACTGACCCTAATTTTAGTCGTTTTTTCCTTGGTGGTGCGTCCTCATTGCTATGGTTTAGGTTTTTACTAGTTTCCTCAAGTGGCTCTGCTTCGTGCTTAATGGGACTTTTGGTATCATGCATTTCAATGGGTAAAAGTGCAATTTTGTGAATAGGCCGCTTTATTGTTTGAGTTGCAGTTTTGATGTCAACAACTCGTACTCGGTTATCTGGACCTTTATGAGCTCCTATGATCCTGCCCAAATGCCAACGAAGTGGAGGAGTATTGTCTTCATGTACCATGACCACCGTACCTGGTTCGATATTTGACTGGCCATCTTTCCATTTTTGCCGCTTTTGAAGGAGATGTAAATACTCCTTCGATCTTTTTTGCTAGAAACCATTTCTAATTTGGCGTACTGCTTCCCATCTTTTGTCAAGCTTTGCAGTAAAAGTAGCAGCTGTGGGATCGACGTTGTTGACCAATGGTTCGCCGATTAGAAAATGTCCTGGCGTTTGGATCTTCAGACATTGGCGTAAGAGGACGAGAATTGAGAATTGCCTCAATCTGTACCACCAAGGTTTCCAGCTCCTCATAGGTCAATGAAGCTGATCTGAGCTGTTCACGCATAAGTCTTTTAGTCAATTTAACAGCTGCCTCCCATAGGCCTCCAAAGTGTGGAGCTCTAGGAGGGATAAAATGGAAAGTGATTCCTTTCTTGGCACAAGTGTTTGTGATTTGTTCTTTGGCGTTGGCACTATAAATGGACTCGTAAACCTCATGCAGATGGTTGTTGGCTCCAACAAAATTTGTTGCATTATCTGAATAAATATCTTTTACGTGACCTCTACGGCTTATAAATCTGCTCAATGCGCCAAGAAATGCATTAGTAGTAAGATCCGTAACTACTTCTAGATGCACGGCTTTTGTGGCAAAACAGCAGAATATTGCGATGTATGATTTCACAGGTTGTTTGCCTCTAACTCGGAAATGCGTCCAAAAAGGTCCACAGAAATCGACACCTGATGTTATAAAAGGCCCTGCAGGTTGAATTCGTGCAGGAGGAAGATTGCCCAATATCTGATGCTGTAGCTTTGGAGTGGATTTTGCACATCGAACGCAATGGTGAACTATTGAATGGGCTAAAATTTTTCCTTTGATTGGCCAAAATTTTTGTCTCGTAATTGATAGTAATGTTTGCGGAGGAGCATAGCAATTTTTTAGGTGTAGATCTACCATAATCATTTTGGTAATTGGATGCATGTATGGCAGCAGCATTGGGTGTTTGGCGTCAAACGATATTTGGGCTTCTTGAAGTCTGCCTCCTACTCGGATTATGCCGTGTTCGTCGATGAATGGAGTCAAACCGTGTAATGCGCTGTCTTTTGTCGGTTCTGCGGATCGCTGCAAATGTCGTATGTCATTGGCAAACTCTTCTTGTTGCATTGATTTAACTAGCATATATAGAGCTAGCTCAAGTTCTTCTGGAGTTAAGTGCTCCTGGTGGTTAGTTACTCTTCGTGCTCTTTTCGAAAAACGAATTACGTATGCCAAAATGCGTTGCAGTTTCGCAAATGAATTTCCATGCTCAATCCCTTTAATTGTACTCGCCAGCTCAGGTGTTAAAGCTATTGGAAGTGCCTTTGTTGTATAAGGAGAGTATGCTCGTGGCCAAGATGATTCAGCTCCATGTAAAAATACTGGACCATAGAACCAGATGGAAAAATTTTTGAATTTTGAAGGGGTTGTACCTCTGGATAGGACATCAGCTGGGTTTTCTTGTGATACGACATGCCTCCAATTTTTTGCAACTGTCATTCTTTGAATAGCAGCTACTCTATTAGCTACGAAAGTTTGCTGAGATGATGATGGTTGATTCAACCAGGCCAGTACAATCGTAGAATCCGTCCAGTAAAATTCCTCGACACTACCTAGATCGAGATCTACTTTAACCCGATTGCATAAATCAGCCGCAAGTTTTGCCGCGCAAAGCTCTAAACGCGGTATGGTCTCTTTCTTCGTAGGAGCTACTTTCGACTTGGCGCAAAGTAGCCATACGAGTAGCAGGTTGTCTTTGGTAAAAAATCGTGCATAAACTGCTGCACCAAAGGCCTTTTCTGATGCGTCAGCAAAGGTGTGCAGTTGAATATTTTTAGGGAGATGATGATCAAAAACATGTCGTGGAAATGCAAACTCTTTTAGGTGGTCCAGACTGCTCCTGAATTCTCTCCATTGAAGTTCTAGTTGTGATGGAAGTTGGTCATCCCAATCAGATTTGAGCGTCCACATTTGTTGAAGTAGCAACTTGGCAGTAACTACAACTGGTGAAAGAATTCCTAAAGGATCGAATATGTGCGCTTTATCTGAATATGCGGTTCTTTTTGTGATTCTGTCTCTGACGGGTACATGTGGTTTCACTTTAAAGACATCTTGCTTCGGGCACCAGGTTAATCCAAGCGTTTTAATTCGCTCATCTGAGTGGTCGTTGAAGTTTAGCACGACTTCCATGTCTTGAGGTTGGAATCGTTCAAGCAGACGAGGATGATTTGCACACCATTTGCGCAGCCGGAAACCACCTTCTTTCAACAATGCAATTAATTCTGTCTGCATTTGAAAGGCTTCTGTTTTGCTATCTGAACCCGTCATAACATCGTCCACGTAGAAACCTCGTTTAACGACCTTTGATCCGAGAGGGTATTGCTTTGATCGTTGTTCTCCAAGTGTTTGTAAGCTTTTGATGGCTAAGTAAGGGGCTGAAGTAGTGCCGTAAGTAATAGTAGTAAGTTGATAGCACTTGAGTTCTTCCTCAGGGTCATTCCTCCAAAATATCAGCTGATATCTTTGATCGTCATCGTGTACATTTTTTCTCCTGGCGGTACATTTTTTCTATATCTCCCGTAAACACGAAGCGAGACATTCTGAATCGGAGCAGTATAGAGAACAGCTCATCTTGAATAACGGGTCCTTTCGCAAGAACATCATTAAGTGATATGTTTGTTGTTGTTTTTGCTGAAGCGTCGAAAACAACCCTCAGTTTAGTAGTTGTACTATCTGGTTTACACACGAAATGGTGCGGTAAAAAATAGTATGGTGGGCTCAGTTCAGCCATTTTCACCGGCTTCATATGGTTAAGCTGTAGATATTCGTTCATAAATTCTACATATTGCTTCTTGACGTCCTTGTTTGCGGCTAATCTTATTTCTAATGCAAAAAAACTTCTTAATGCCGTATCTTTTGATTCACCCAAGCAATCGGTTTCTTCTTTAAAAGGCAGTCTTACAACGAAACGTCCTTGATCATCACGAGATGTTTCCTGTTTGAACTGTCTCTCGCACCTTTCCTTACTTTCTGTGAAGTGATGTTTCATGTTAGTTTCCTCAAGGCGCCAAAATCGTTCTATTTGCTTCGATAGATTGGTATCTGTGTCACAAGCAGTGCAAATATTGCAGTCATTTGCTTTAATATCTGAATCGACCACTTTTCCAGTAACAATCCAGCCCAGCAAAGAATTTTGAAGAATCGGTAGCTCAGGGCTCATTGTATGTTTTTCTGGTAGCATGAGCTGATGATAAAACTCCGCTCCAATAAGCAAATCTATGCGGCCAGGCTGGTTAAAGTTTGCATCGGCTAGTTGAAATTTCGTTGGAATAGGCCAAGACTGAGTATTAATGTGATCAGCAGGCTGTATCCCCGTTATCTTTTTCAGGACAAATGCCTCCATGTGCACAGCAAAGTTGGTACTGGTTGATGTTACGTGAACATTTATCCTACCAGAAACTCGTTGAACTGTATTGCCGACGCCTTCTATCACTACAGAATTTTGCGTTTGTTCGATTCCGAGTTTTTGGGCCAACTTTTCCGTAACTATGTTGATCTGAGATCCTGAATCTAATAAGGCTTTGCATGTTATAAACTTGTTTTCTCCGACGGAAATTCTGACTGCCGCTGTACCAAGTAGCACGTATCCAGGTTTGGCTCTTTCAATGTTGGTGGTCAGCGTAGCAGTATTCGTACTTGATGGAGGTTCTGATAACGTAGTGTCCATTGGTTGTTTCGTCTTCGATGATTCTGGAAGGTGAACCAACGTGTTATGTTTCCTGTTGCATTTTAAACAGCCACGAGAAGTACATTGATTTGCGAAGTGCCCGGATTTTAAACAATTCAGACATCGCGATGTCTTGATGAGGTATTGTACTCGTTTATCGGGCTTCAAAGAAAGAAATTCTTTGCAATGGAATAGTCGATGGTGCTGCTGTGGTATGCACAAGCAATCTTGTTGGGTGCTTGCTGTTAAAACGCTCTTTGATTTTTGATGGCCAGGAGGCCTTTGACGCTTCGATATTTCATCTCTCTGTACTGTTTCCAGTGTATGGAATCGACCTTCAAGAAATTGTAAAAAGTCCTCAAGGTCTCCGAACTCTTTCGGGTTTTCTAAACTCTGCTCATAGAGAGTGTGCGTATTTTTGTCCAATTTTTTAAGCAACAGATGCAACAAGATTGGATTCCATGTGTCCACGGCAATCTGACGATTTTTGAGTGCTAAATAACACTCCTTGGTGACGTCGTGAAGCGACTTAACGTCATTTGCGCAATCTGAATTGATTGGGGGCTGATTAAGAAGCTTGTTTAATGTAGCTGTTACTATCAGCCTAGTGTTGTTGTATCGACTAACTATGATGTTCCATGCTGTTTCATAGTTGTCAGATGTGACTGACAAGTGTCTGATCAAGGCTCTTGCTTCACCACTTAGGTTGCTTGCCAGATAAAACATCTTCTCAGTGTTACTTAATGGCTGCGTGTGTATGAGTTGCACATACAGGTCATGGAATTGGGTCCATAATAAATAATCACCATTGAAAACTGGTAACGTTAGCTTTGGTAGCTTGATCCGGTTGTGTAACGAAACGTGCTGCGATCCCATTATTGATTGAGGTAGATCGAGCCGTTGTTGCAAGTCAACAATTTTGTCTTGTAATTGCCTTTGCAGCTCATGAGATTTCTCAATATTCTCTAGAATATCTTCCGACGATTCTTCCATTATCAAATTGATAATTTCTTTGAGATCATTTTCATAAGCTAGCAGTCTTTCAATCTTTAGTTGATAGTAGTGCGAACTATGCACCTGGTCTCCTTCACGATCAATAGCGGCCAGATAATACTTTATGGTTAATTCCAAATTGTTTTGCTTTCGAAACAATCGTTCTAACATTTGTTGACCTGCTCCATCAGCTGGTCTAAGTGGCTCGTGGACCACTTCATTTGATGCTCCTGACGAGTAACCCATTTGTTGGCTAGGTCCTCCGATATCAGTAAGCCATGATCGGAAACGAGATTGTAATTTCTCCATCTCCTCAAAGTAGTTTTCTATGAAATATGGTTCTTGGTCATGTCGAATATCTGCTTTGACCAGCCTCGCATGATTCAACGTGAATTCTTTCCACAATGCGGTCAGGCTTTTCATGCGCTTATCCGCATATTCGCTTGTTTTTCTTGCAAGGGAGTCCTTTTTGAAATTGGATGCCATTTGTTCAATGGTCTTTCCAATTTCTTGCTGCCGATTCAATAAATCGTTTAACTCCATTGCGCTTATTTTAAACGCCTTTGTATTTGTCAACTACTATATTGACTGATATATTTTCGTCTGTCGACAATGCGCTTCTTATACAGCCTTTGATCTACTGCTGATCAATACAACAAGCACTTCTACTTGTTATATCGATTCGAGTTTTAGAAAACCAACAAGCACTTGTACTTATTGATATTAACCAAAATACTACGTCCAACAAGCACTTTACACTTGTTGAACACCACTACCCCGTTATAATCACCAAGCACTTACACTTGTTGAATATAAACCAAAATACTACGTCCAACAAGCACTTTACACTTGTTGAACACAACTACCCTGTTATAACCACCAAGCACTTATACTTGCTGACTATTCCGGATTCCCACGAAGACGAATCAAAGATGTCCTTATGGTTCAAAACGAACAAGTGCCTATAGTTGTTGTACTGAATGTCCAGATGAAAACTAACAAGCGCCTAAACTTGTTGTACTGGAGTCCTGATGTCCTGATGAAAACGAACAAGCGCCTAAAACTTGTTGTACTGGTGTCCTGATGTCCTGATGAAAACGAACAAGCGCCTAAAACTTGTTGTACTGGTGTCCTGTCACGGTCGCCAAAAAATGTTAATTATTAGATTTAAAGAATTTTCAACTAATTGCAACAAGCTCATTTACCTGTTACTTTTAGTGAAACTCAATTGCAACAAGCTCGTATACTTGTTACGTGAATTGATACAATCTTTAAATCAAACGCTTGATTCAATCGCTTAAAACTGAATGAATTTATTTGTTATCATTTCTTCTTTATATCTTAATAAAATACTTAACGTAGACATAAATTCCAATTGATAGCTTCATATTGCATTTGACTTAAAATCAATGGTTTTGTGCTTACACATGCCATATGAAACTTCACATGTCGATTGTGTTTTAGTACAAAATAAGTAAAAATACTGTATAAGGAAATATTGCTGACCACATAGTTCATTGTCTCGAAGAATTTATAAAAACGGTAATTTGAATGCAAATGCAAGCAAAAAGTAATGAACCGACAAAATTGAATAGAAAGAAATTTGATGCAAATGAACTTGAATTGAGTAAATTGTTATCAAGGTGATTAGACTTTATTAATTGTTGAGTAAGCTTAATATATTGTGGTAGCTGTAGCAAAATTAAGGTATGTAGCAAAATTAAGGTATGTAGCAAAATTAAAGTGATTTATCATACAAAATCTAATTCGATGTAATTGATTAATATGCTAACTATAATTTAACAACATCCATTCTTCATAACGACCGCTAAATGTTGGCATTGATATTCGTGGCAATTTGATGTCATTTATACCCTCAGAGCCCTCCGACTGCACTTGTTCTTTTACTACACTTTCATTAGCTCGCTTATCCACTTCAGATAATAACTCTTCTATATCTGACCTTAACTCAAAATACCGTTCTTCATAATCAGTGTATAGACTAAGCTTGAAATAAGCAATATCATCCTCAGCGGTTTCCCCTTTCAACATGGCCACTATCTGATCATGATTTTGAACGAATTTTGAGTAGTTGTCCTTAAGAGCTTCAAGTCTACTCTTAAGATACGACACCGTTTTCCGAGCCTTTGAATCTTTTCGGAAATTTATGGCTGATTTGGCTAAATTTTCTAATGCAACCTTTTGTGCAGCGCATAACGCATTTATTGTGACCGACATAGCTACACAATACGAACAGCAATTCAGAATTTATATAATGTAATGTATTTCAATTCTATGTATTTTGTTATTTATTTACTCAATTGGAAGACCTCAGATCGATTGATCTAGTTCATGCCTTCAAGTATATATTGACGAATCACCACACTATTAGTGTTCGCACTACCACCGTCACTATGTGTATTAACGGCAAATTCTCACAAAGATAGGATTAGCGTTCAATAACAATTGCAATGTCAGCACTTTGCCATATGCATGCTCATCTGCACAACGAGAGTACTCTTGCAAATCAACAGTGCCGTCACTAATCCAAACTAACGAGCTTTCGAATTATTTTCCCTATGTAACGACACCGCTATTTGCCTAAATTTTCGATTATGTTCATCGACAATCTCTTTTGATCGTTACCACTTACTCACGCACAATTCAGAACCCATCACAACTTCGCTTATAATTAATGTTTGAAATATTTGAATGTAGTGTTTGAAATATTTGTTCCTTTTGCAAGAAATATCATATATTTATCAATTTCGAATTTGTTTTTCTTTAAAGTGCTGAAATTTTCATTAAGTGCTGAAATTAGACCTTATTTTCCAGCTCTATCGCTAATTTCGGTACAAGCGTCTGAGTTTCACTTGAATAAATGCAAGTATTGTCGACCATAAAAAAACAAACCATAGATAGCAATCATTAATGATTGTTAACAAATCGATACTATGTGATGTAATCGAATATTACATCTAACTGTTCTTACTTTGTTAAACACCTTTTAATCATTACGTGCCAAATACGTTACGCGGTCTCCATGAACCCACTTTTCATAAGATGTGAGCATATTTACCAATAACAATCGCAATCAAGATTTTTGATCGTAACTGAAAATCATACTATTTGCGTCGATAAATGATTTCCTTTCAATAATATCGAAATAATGTTTGAATTCAATTGCCAATCTGTATGCTCAACTTAATGTTCAACATCCATTTCACAATGTTCCGGTATTAACGGACTTAAATTCAAGGCCTTTATATTTCTTATGGATCCGGTTCGAAGGACCAAAAATCACTATGTTCAAACAAATTCACTTTCTCTTTATCGCGATCTTTAATTTAAAAGAAACACCAATCGTCTAATTTACAATTTTATTCCACTACTTTCCACATTTATAACATCAAATTCTAAGTTCAACTTTCTAACAACATTTTTACTTTTACTTCACAACCTTGTCTCTCAACTGTTCACTACTTTCTGATCTTCTTGACCATTTCAAAATTTTAAAAATTCAAAAACTACTTTTACACTACCGAATTCAAAAACAAGGTACCGCTGCGCCACCGGTAACTTTCCGCACTTGCCCGGGTCATTGTATTATGCCGCTTTCCTAGATGTCCGGAATGACCTGCGGGCTGGTAATGCCTTGAGCGACCCCTTGCGCATAATTCCGTAGTTTCTCCTAGACAGTGACAACCGGTCGTCTGTCACTGTCAAGTTTTAATTGTAAACAGACTTGTTTCCATAGAGCTTCAGCTTCACCTTTGGAATTTGAATCGTTATCAACAATTTCGACCCTTGATAGTGCATTAGCTGTGATGTCCTCTTTCCACGTCAAGCAATTCCTGTTCAATGACTGAACACAGAACGTTGTGCTCATACATATTGCGTGATACGAACCAAATCGAATGTTGCGACTGTGAGGAGACTGCTCTCCAAAGGCAAAATTTGATACATTTGAGGTTAGAGTAGACTGCTTTGAAAAATCAGGAAATTTTATTACAGACTCCAGAATCAAAACGGTTTTCAAATAAATTATCGGTTCAAAGTAGTCTTCATCCTGAATATTACTGTCTGACTTCGAACTTCGAACATTAGTAAAAATTGGCAATGAAAAATTTTGGCTAAACTCGACTACATATTCTCCAAAGCCATTAGACATTTTTACCGATAGATGTCTGGCTGATGAGCTTGTATGTTTGTTGCTGTGTATTTGTTTTTGGGTGTGTTTTTTGTTTGTTGGCAAGTATCGTCATCGTGCTGTCTTCTCGTTTAGTTTTTGTATGTTTTTAAGTATTCAAGTTTTTGCCCCTGTTACCACCAAAGGATGAGCAGGGATAAATTATTGAAGAGTAACACAAAAAACGTACAAAAAACACACAAGAACACAACACACTGAAGATAAACAAACAAACAGAAAACACCCCAAAAAACAAGTACAACTACAAAAACACAATAATACTGGTCAAATATCGATTGTTTAAATTGTCTAAAGGCTATGGGGAGCACGTAGTCGACTTTTATCAATATTTTAAGTTCAAGAGAGTATTACATCAAAGTGAACTAGCTTTTATGGCGAAAGTATTTGAATTTTTAGCAAAATCAATTTAAATTAATTTGCCGCGTACTGACATATTCACAAGCAAAATCCCACTGTAGCCATGGCCTTCATATAAAAGGCCTATCGCAAAAGCAATTAAGCTACAAGATGGCGGACCTAAGCTACTTTTCCCAACCAGTCAACACAGTGATGTTTTTTATGGTTATAAAGAAATTCACGAGATCCACCTACAGGAGATATGAGGAAACTCATATGTCATGTTAATCACTGTTGTTTTGGGATCTTTTACAAGCAATTTAGATATAAAAAGTCTTAAGCATCAGACCTCAATTCACCGGGACACTTATCCGAAGTATCGTTTGTGTAGAAGAATTTGCAGATTATCAATATTTGATGATTTTTAAAGTGGAATAAATCCTACCAATCACAAACGGCAATTGTTTACAATTCACATTGCCGAGAGTAGGTGGCAGGTATTCCAAATTGCAAAGTTCTCGCGTATACAGCACAATAAACACATCACTTTCACGACACTTATCCGAAATATCTTTTACGCGACAAAAACTTCGAAACGAGTCTCCGGATAATAGGAAAATAGACTCTATTCCCTGATTCAACCGAGTAGAACCATTCACATTACTAATTGTCAGAGAAATGTCAATCAATTGTCATTGTGCAATTCCCAATAAATCTTAATAACGTGAGGACTACACCATTTTAAAAAGTAGCTTAATACCTGTCAGATTGCAAGTCGCGATAGGCCTTTTATATGAAGGCCATGCTGTAGCACAGACAACGACGTGTTCCACAAATAAGTACAATTTTTGAAAAATATTCGCTGTGTCCCTTAGTGCGAATAGAAAGCGACGATTATTCAAAACTGTTTGGCGAAACACCAAATATCTATAACCATTTAGTTTTTTAGTAATAACGCAAAATCTAATGAATTCCATATCAGTGGCTCTCAAGTTGGAAATGGCAGCATTTTGTGGATGTGGTGGCTGCATTCACTGAAACATTGGATGAAATCATCGCTATCAAAAGATATTGCGGCGGACCAACAATTCGAGAATGTAGATTGGCATGTAAATTGACGATTTTACGAATGACCTTTTTTATATGGTGCGTATTTACGATGATAGATGAATGAAAAGTGTATGCAGAAATCAAAGCCACTTTAGTTGAAATGCGTGAAATATGCAATTCGATTTTTAATTAGTAAAATATAAAAATTCAAAGTTTATGTTTGTTACCACGAACATTATATCTATGAACCCAATAAAGAATTTTATTGGAATGTGGCAGGCTGATTTAATGTAAAAATAAAAACACTTGCAAAGCAATTGCATCAATGTTTAAGAGTTGAGCGTCAAAATGTCATGGCTGCCTTTTGAAATTATTTTCAGGCCGAAATTTGCGCTGAAGTGTATAATTATCTATCTACCTGGATTATATTTTACTTTATCTTAATTTTCTAATGCGCCAACACACGCTTTAAAGAATATAAGACATGAATAACCTTTTCCTCTTTATCTTATAGAAGATATGTTCCACACCAACTCAATGAAAATTATTTTGAATGAAACTTCTGCATGAATTAATAAAAATATGACTAGAGATTCTAACCTATCTTATAGAAGATATGTTCCACACCAACTCAATGAAAATTATTTTGAATGAAACTTC